>JABSMS010018408.1:0-11662 GCA_018902275.1 Aleiodes sp. PSUC_FEM 10030003
TATATATATAAAAAAATATGTATATGGGTTATATTATGTGTGAAGCAAAAATGTTATACATTACATTTTACAATAATTGATTTCGTGTTTTGTTATATGTTGATTTAGTTGCTGTTGAGTCGTTGGAATTTAATTTTTTACTTCAACTGAAGGGAAACCTTTTTTTAAATAAATTTCATTTATCTCTCAAAAAATTCGAGAGAGCTCCTTCGGAATATTTTCGTGCATTTGAGTGTCATGTTTTTCATTGTCGTATAAAATCTTCATCTTCATCAAAATCAAAGATAATTTGAGATAAATTTTCTTTTTTCTTTCATTTAGAATTTCTTTAATTTAAAAGAGATAAATAAAATTTGGCTACTTACAAATACATTGATTTAATGTATTAAATTATTTTTTAATACTATGTGAATTACCTCAGTGCTTCATTTGATTTTTCCAATTATTTATAATCTAGTAGCGCATATTTACAAATTTTTATTTACAAATACAAGGGTACTCGTCTTTGTCGACACTTAAGCTTTCTTTCAAATTTATTCCAATTTAAATAATTATGGAATCAATAATTTATTGACTCTTTCGTTATTGTCAACAAAATGATTCTCAATTTTTCATTTTCCTTCGCGGATGACGTAATTCATTCAGTTTATGAAAGAATTATTCAGGGAAACTCGAAAAGTTTCGTTGATGGGTCCATTTAACCCTAATTTACTTGATTTAATTACTTTTTACTATTAAATTTTGATTTTTCATAATCTTCGATTAAATCTGTACTAAATTCACATATCAAATGGACAGATTTGTACAGTCTTTCGTGAATGTTTCTTCACAACGAAGTAAAAAGAAAAAAAAACAAGAATTGTGAATTTACATTGAATGGCACTTTAATAATTCGAGATTAATCTCACATTACTTTTAATCCCTTTTTTATGATTGAAAAAAAAGAAACAAAGAGAATATGAATCGAGATTAATTTGACTATAATTTGACTGGGAATGTTGAAATTGGCGGAGTTATCTTGTTTGTGTATAAAACTTGGGGAATTAAGTGCATGAGGAATGTAGATTGTGTTCCATACTTGTGGCATGAAAAAAAATTTCATCGACCAAACGCAATTGACAGTTTGATATTCATCGATATTTCATATCAATGAATTAAAGCTAAGATTCAGGGTAAAAAACGTCTTGATATGCTCATAATTGATTGAAACGGAAGAAAATTATTGCTATTTTTTCCCCTCATTTTCCAATTATTAAAATACTAAATTATTAGTAAAAACCGTCACGAGCTCATCACTCGTGGATTATTTTTTATCATTTTTCGTTTATAAAAAAGATTTATTTCGCGTGAGAGAGCATACTTTAATTTGACTAGCCCTAACGCGAATGCAAGTGTCATTCGTCCCAGAGGCAATTTTGTTTCATTTTTGAATAGTAGGAAAATATGAAATACTTTTTACATGTTTTTATCCCACATCTGTACGTTGACGCTGGCTTTTTACCATCACTCTTACCTTTACAAAATTTTAATCCACATGGATACCATCCAATGCATAATTCGAGTGAGCATGAACAAGAGGCCCATAAATTCGATGTGTCAGCACATTTTGTTATTGAATTTGACCTCGTTGTATTTGTTCCTTGGGTAGTTGATGGTGGGGAGGTAAAATTTCGTACTACTGCATTCAGCATTGCTTCAGAGCTACCTGAAATGGAATGAAAAATTAGTTGGGAAGAATGGGATGAAATAAAGATTCCAGGGGAAAGGTTTGACATAGAACTTCTTCAATTCAGTAGTGAAGAGGTAAAATCTTCTCTTACAATTATCTTGGAAACTAATGGAGATACGCCCTTTTTGCCCTAATGCTTTTTTTGAGAAAATTTCAAGAGCTACAAAAAAGCATTAGGACAAAAAGGACGTATCTCCATTAGTTTCCGAGATATGTGAGAAAAACCATTGGCAGGGAAAATAAACTTATCCTGTTGTACTTCGCTACTGAATTTTATTGGAAAGTCAAGAGTATTTCCGTCCGAAAGCTCGTGACAAAATTAAAATTTTGGGAACTTCGACCGTTTTCTTCAAAGTTGAAGGCTCCACCTTCAATTTCAGAAGAAAATTAAGTTTCTGATCACAAAACTTCAAGAACTAACTTGAAGGTGGACTCATTCTCTATCTATTTTCCATTTTCAATTAACTTTTCACGAATTTTGAGGAAATTATTACTTTAGTGCATAAAGACTGGAAAAATTGAACCATAAAATTGAATATCTCTTTTACCTCACCTTCTCTCACGATAAAGTAATGGTTTTCAAATAGAAACGAAACAAATTATACGAAGAATAAAAAAAACATTACCTGGCCTTTGAATCCACTGTTTCAAATCTTCCGTTCTTGTATACGTTGACTCTGATGCCTCAGTGCACAGAGTTGTAATGTGTTTGGATATAATTTTAGACTTTGATACATTTAAAAATAAATCCATTGTGTAATTCGTGTAGCCCCTGTCTTCATCAGCAACACGAATTGTTCCTGGATTTTTCTGCCTCAATTTTGACATTGCATCCGACGATATAAAATCCATTTTATAAAAATGATTGACAAAACACATAACTTGATACTGATTCTGGCCTCTTTCTTCTTCGCCAAGCACTAAAGCTTTTATCACTTGGACTTCCTGTAATTTTTTAAATCATAATCAATAAAAATATGATTTCTTATACTTGTATCTTCATTCGGTTTACAGGAGGATACATACATTTCTGAAGTCCACTAGTTGAGTAATGAGTGTTCCATCAGACCTCTGGAATTCGAGAGTTATCATGTCTTCAGTGACATTTGAAGTAATCGTTTCGAGAAATATATCGCCACCCTTTAATTAATAATGCATACATCCATTCAATTAATTAATCGTAAATGTAAACATTTTTTTGGAGCAGTGGTTGAGGTTATGTACACGGAAGAGTATTGAAATACCTCAAATAAACATTGCGATACGATTAAATGTCAATTGGAAATAGATTGTTGGAGTAAACTTACCTGATTCTTAACATTTATCAATAAGTGGGTAGTGCAGATACCATTGAGATATACCAATACACAAAGAATCCCAAATATCTCGTTGGACTTCATTGTCGCATGGTCTGACAGTGGCCGTCTCACTTCGATAAATTGAAGAAAAAATAACACAAACACATGGTGGATTTTTAATTCGGAGATTTAATAATCCATTGAAATATAATTAGGTAAAAAAATGACATATATACAGAATTTTTTGACTACTTTCATGTAACACGACTCCATAAAATCGAACCCATCACTCATCATCGCTGTAAGGGCGAATTTTTCATTGGAGAGTTAGGGTGCATTTTCACATGCGGTTATTGTCGCTTGCCATAGTCGTGGAACGAGCTGCGGCTGAGCGGCGTGGATCTCAGAAAATCCAACAGGCGCACGGCCTTGAAGCAATCTCTATATACTTGACAAACAATTCAAATATTTTTCGAAATTTATATTGTCAATAATTCGAAAATAATTTGGATAAATTCGGAAAACTATTTTTGTAATTTGGCACAATTTTATTATATCGTCGCTTTAGAGTCAAAAGGGCGTTAGTGCCATTTTTTAAAAATGTACAAAAATTGAATATACATTCATTTTTTTCATCAAAATAATAACTTACGCATTTTTATTATTCATCAAGAAAAAATAGCACTTACGCCCTTTAAATTCTAGGGTGACGATATGGAAAGAAAACGATTTTAATAGTTATGGTTATTTGAAAATGATGCAATTCGCCGGTGGGCGTTTTCGCCGGATTTTTTCTTTTCATTGTTTCGATGGGAAGTTTTGTATTTTTCAAGGTTTTTTTCTTGGAGATATGGGGGCTTCATTGCAAATGGGGCGAAACATGAATGAAAGAATAAGAAATGGCGCATCTGGTAGTCTATAAATAAAAATCTACTGAAAGGAGTCCCCTCGACGAATTTTTAAGCCTCGGGGAAGGAGTATGCCTTGGAACGCTGGAATAGACCATTTTCTATAGAACATATCCTCTCCAACAATAGAGATATTGCTCCCCCTTTTCCCAGACCTTTTGCATACTACGAAGAGTATCCTGTATAATTTTGGAATCAATATCCCCAAAGGGGAAAAGCTATGGCTATTTGGAAGTGGTCCAATTCGCCAGTAGACGTTTCCGGCGGAATCTCCTTACTTTTTTGCATTTTCCAAGGAATTTCTTGTGGAGATATGGGGAATGTCCTTGAGAATCGGGCAAAACTTGATAGAAAGAACCAAGGGTAGCACATTCAATATCAAACTATCCGAAATTGGGAACTCCAAATTTTTGTGCCTTAATAGTTATTAACAAAAAATCAATTAATGTTCAACCCACCCAATATTTTTTTGTGAATGTTTTCTTTCTTTGGACTTGCATAACTTTTGGATAAATTGGTAGGGGAAGAAAATAAAAATGCCTTCCCTTAGGATTCTGTTACGAAAGCACCTCTTTCATCCTTTTTCCGTAATCCTGTTCATTTTGACGGTACCAGCATTAGTTTCAAAATTATAACTCAGAAAACCTTGGAGAGGAATCCGTTTGATGAGAGCAGAGTTAAGTATTTTCGAAAGTATTGAGAGCTCCTGATTTTTGAGCCTTTTCTGAACAATACGGAGATAGTTGTATGGAATTATCCTAAATCTTCTGCCACATAAAAAGATAAATATCAATGATTCGATTCGCGTAAAATATTAAACATATGAACTTATTTTTTTTTTCTTTCCTTCCAATTTTAAATACCTTCGCCGAACAATCAAGGTTTGCATTGATGTAAACGACTCTAAGAGGGTGATATCCATCACAACAGTTCTCTCATAGTTAAATTAAATTCAGTGACATAATAACGGTGGAATTACAGTAGTATTTGAAGCAGGCGCTTGTTTGTCACCGGTAGGCATAGAAATAAATCATAAGATACTTGTGCTATTAATCCCTATTAACGTTAATATCATTCATAAATTAATTTTGAATTCTATGACACACGACTGAATCTCGAATATTCCATTCGAAAATTATCAATTAATTAGTGACGCGAGAAATATTTGGAGCACATTCATCGATAGTTTTACGTTTACGTCTGCATTACAATCTTCCATTGTAATGCACATTCCCTCAATCCCGGCGAATTACCCAAGAAAACGGAAGCAGTGCGTCCATCATTCTCTAGATTACGACTTTCTGATATTTAAAAGAATGTTGGATTAGCAAAATATGCATATGTCGTCATACCGTTGTCATTGGGATTGATGACTCACAGAAGCGCTAATAATTATTTGTGAATTGCCATCACGATTTATACATACGCGCATGCGCAGTTAATACAACGATTCCTCAACAATAGCGGATTGCGTGTTATATCTCGCAACCGACGCAGTACGACTCGACAACTCGAAGCGTTCAGTTCTAAGGAATACGAAGTACCTTATTTGTTAGCGTCAACATGGCTATCTGTAAGTTAATAAAAAAGAAAATAGTTCTTCCTAACACAAACATCATCCTATTATTTAATTTTAATACTAAAACGAAATATAATTTCTTAGATAATTCAAGTATTCTTAATGTAACAAACTCTGGCGTTAGTTTGCTTTTTCGAATTTTCAATTCGGAGTAGATTTTTTAGAAGACGAAGAATAACAGCACTCGATTGAAAAAAGAGGAGATAGTTTGTGTTTCAACGTTACTAGTTCATCGTACATTCTAAATATAATTCTTGGGTGGGGTTTGACATGAGAAGCTAAGAAATTCTCGCCGGCCGGCGAACGCGGTAACGATACAATAATCACTTAGCAGATCAAATATTTATTAACGATGAAAAGAACGAGCTTATGAAATATGAACTATGGTAATGAGGGAAAAAACATCTATTCCTAGATTCTCATCGTTAGTAATTTTTTCTCTCTTTCTGAAGGAGGAAAACTCAAATTTTTAGATTATTGATAGATTCTGCATTCCTCGAATTGCATCATCATATTATTGTTGATTGACATTTATTCTTCTTAATTTCTGAAAAACTTGTTCTGCTATTTTTGAATCACGTCATTCTATACCGGCGTCCTTGTGTCGCACGCTCACATTCCAATTGGCGAATAAATATTTATTTTCCATCAATTCAAGGTTCTTCCTGTTTAATAATTCTTCAATATTCTGTCATCACACTGGAATATCTTTTCATTAAATCATTGGATTGTTAAATTAAAATTCTTAACACTTAATCATCGGCAAATTTTCATTGACTAATTGTAGGATTTTTATTGGTAAATCAAGCACGCTTGTGACTGTCGCTATGCGAGGTCACTGACAGTAAAACTTTGGTAGAGAGCTAGCTGAAGAATCCGTTACGATGAAGGAAGAAGTAGGCACACCCGGCACTATATAAAGTCCTGTATGGTCAGAAAGATGCACTGCACTGTTACCAAGCAAATTAAAACACAATCCAAGATTTTTTCATCATCAATAATCATAAAAATCTCTAATTCACATATGTCGATACTCTCAGAAGTTAAGGAAATAAACATTAAGTTTGTTTTGATATGAATTTCTGGTCGGCTGAACACAAACAGTCATCTTACATTTATAGATCGTTACGATTAATGAATGACAGTGTAATCATTTGCTATAGAACAATTTTAAAACATCCTAAAGATTCAGTGATTACGCAATAACATGAAATTGTCTCAATTACTCCTAATTTTCACATTGTTATGTTAATTGCATGGTGTAATACGTCCTGAATCTTCGTTGAAGGCTAATCAATTCTTTGAATTTGGGCTAATTTACCATTTGTCTCGTGATTTTGATCTTTGATTTTGATCTCAATTTATTTTGCGTAGTTTCATTTTAAAAAACATCACTGGAATAATTCTGTTAGTATAGACGAGAATTTCCAGGGGCTATAAATAATAGAGGCTTTACTTCAAGATGTTTTTTCAGACGAATTTTACGAAACACGTGTAACAGATTAGAATGGACCAAAAATACTCGGAAATTTCCTTCTTGATTCTAGAAAAATCCACCGAATAAAGAATTAACTTATTGAAGATTATGAATGCCACTTCTTCACAAGATGAATAATGCATTTGATCTCAAGGACAGATGTCTAAATTAATTTACAAAAATTTAATCAATACTAATTAAAGATAATAGGCATATGTTCTCCATACGATAGCATTCAAAACTGAATTAATGTTGGCATATAAAAATTGACGATGATACGGATAACACGAAAATACAATCTGACATCACCTCGGTGACGATTCAGGGCGATTCTTAGGTCAACGTTAAATGACCCAAGCGATATCTATCGATTCTATCAATCCTTACTTCCACATTTTTAGCGAAGAAATCATAATCTAAGAGTTTTATTTTATTTTTGACTTATTTATCCAATTTACCATTCAAATTAAAAATTTGTTCTCGTTTATCTTCAAAATATTAAAACACGAAATGACTCACGACCATTCACAGTTTATTAACGCTGTGAAAATGGAATTGTTCCTCGAGGTCACATGATCTTAACTGCTGACAAGCATAATGTACGATTTATCGATTTGTTTCAGTGGAAGTATCCTCGAGTGACCCACTTTTGATAATTCCTAGTTTTCAGAAAAACATTTCCACTAGTCTCATGCATTTTAGTTGGAATATCTGGCAATATTATTCCATTTATTACCTCAAATTCATGAAATTCATGAATAATTCAGGTTTTTTTTTGTATGTTTTACTGCAGCTCTCTCAACTGAGGATAAATTGGAGTACAACTTCTATCCATGCTCCAGTGGACAAATTCAATTGCGTATAAAAGCACCGAATGATGCTCACATTGCTCTTACCACCGGGCCACAAGAGAGTGAGCCAATGTATGAGGTATTGACGGAAAATGCTCGTTTATTTTGAAAAAAAAATTATGATTATCCCTTGGAAAGGATATTACATAAATGATTTTATCACAGGTCTTCATTGGAGGATGGGGCAACAGCAAGTCCGTGATTCGTAAGAACAGAAGCAAACCAGAAGTTGCTGAAATGGACACACCGGGTATCTTGAGCGCCGATGAATTTCGTGGTTTTTGGATCAGGTTAATTGATTTATTAATTTTACTAGAAAATAAAATGAGATATTGCGAATAAAATGAAGCGAAATGGGGTAAAATAAATATTCCAATGAAACAGTTCAAGATAGAACTTCTTCAATGATTTCATTGGAAAGCTGAGAAGATTTCCGATAGAAAGCATGTATCAGAATTTATTTTTTTGACAATTCGATCATTTTAGTCAAAAATTCGTTATCCAACTCCTTTGGTTTTCGAGAATTTTTATTATTTTGTGAATATTTTCGCTTCTAAAAATCCCAGCGTCAAAATTCAAGAACTAGCTTGAAGATGAGATCATTTTCCATCGATTAATGTGCTTTTGAATTTATTTTCAATGATTTTTGAAAGAATTATAAATCTTATAAACTATTGGTCACAAAAATCAATTTTTTCGTATCTTTATTCATATCTTTCTTAAAAATCGTGAAAAATTAATTGAAAACCATCCAAATCAGTGCAAATGAACGAAGTTTGACGCTGAGCTTCGGTTTTTCGCGCTACGACAAATAAAACCGATAATATTCTCAACCAGATCGAATTTTCATAAAAATTCACTAAAACCCATTGACACATGATTTTCACAAAAGATTCCCACAGATTTTCAACAGAATCATTGAGAAGACTTTATAGTCAATACTCTCACTCATCTCAACTGACAAATTCATAAATAGATTCAAGGCCCTTCTAAAATTCAATGTGTCTATTTTATTCGTAATGTCCATTTTATCCCAATTTCTTTAATTGAATGAAATCAGTAATAATTTTCTTTCTATCTGTTAGGTGGCACGATGGAAATCTGACTGTAGGTAAAGAGGGTGACCAGGCTCCATTCTTGAACTACACAGACCCAGAACCATTTGGAATTGGTCACTTCGGTGTCTGCACTGGATGGGGAGCTTGTGGAGAATGGCTCATCGAAGGTCAGTATTTTTTCTCTTCCTGTAACACTTACAGTTTATAAATTAAAATTTAAATGAATTATTTTGGCACTTCTTTAATTTGAATTTTGATGTAGAAGTAGAATTATATTCTTCTTAAATACTTAATTGATAACAAAATGGGGCCTCGAAGTAATTTATTATATTTCTTATTTTTTCTAAAATAAACTTTTCTGGACACTACACACAGCGAGATGCATCGCGGGTTACGGTGGTTGTACGTAAAGTATTAGAGTTTGTGAAAATATAAAAATCCGTAGAAATTTTATCCCATCATTCGTAGCTTTTAATTATGCATTTGTGCTCTAATTTCACCTGTTTACCTCATTGATTAATGAACCAATCATTCTAAAAAAAAGGAACTAAAAATTTGAAAACACCAAACGAGTTGACATACAAGTTTCATCCAGTGAAGAGCGGTTGCGTGATAATCGATGTTAAAGCAAAGAGTAATGCACACATTGCACTTACCAATGGTAAATCTGAGACAACACCGATGTATGAAGTTCTACTAGGTGGATGGGAAAATACAGCAAGTGTCATCAGATACGATCGTAAACAGCCCGACAAGGTTTGCTACCAAAACATCAAGTGATTAAATTATTTTATTTCCAAATAAATCAAGAAGATGAATTAAATTGTTTAAGAAAAATTTTGTTAGTCATAAATTTGAGTAAATTACAAAAATCCATTGAAACAAAAAACTATTTTGCGCTCAGGTGCGCGTTAATACACCAAATCTACTCAGCTCAAATGAGCACAGGAAGTTTGCAATTACGTGGCACGAGGGACACGTAACTGCGAGGTCTGGTGGTCAGCATGGTAAATTATTACTGGAGTGGAAGGACCCAAATCCAATTGGAATAAGTCACATTGGCGTGCGAACTGCTTGGGGTGCTACCGGAAATTGGAGAATCCATTTCGAACCCTTACAACTGGCTCCAACTGGGGCTAACACTAGGCCCCAATGTAAATTTCTTGCTCATCATTTTATTTGAGAGAGAAAAAGAGGAATGATCTGTATTAATCAATTATTTATTTGATGCTTTGGTGGCAAGTCTAATGTGGGTAATGCCAGATATAGAAAACGACTCTGTGCTTTAAATGCAATTGATTATGATGACAACTGACTCTTCACTCTAATTATTAAATTTAACAGATTTCCAGTTTCACATTACGATGCTAGTGAGCATGTTTAACATTTCAGACGAAACTAATTGAATATTCTCACAAAATTTATTTTAATTGGACTTGATCAGTCATAATATTCATGTAATATTTGTCATAACACGTGTACCTGTCATCGCCATTCATTGGGGAAGAGTTGAATTGCGAAAAATCATGAATTATGAAACAACGAAATTATTTTTAGATCCAAATGTGAGTGCTCCATCAGCACCAGCTGAATTGGTCACCGGAAGTATCTGTTGGTGCGACGCAAGCAACGGCACAATCCCACCAGGTGCACTCGAAGGTGGACAGGACGATGGGCCACTTTTCGTTGGTAGGGCCAGTCACGAAGGTGCAATGATTCCCGGCAAGGTCAAGCCATCCCACTCTGTTTGTTATATACCATGGGGCGGTGCTGAGCACGGAAAGTCCGAATATCAGGTACAAACGGCTTATTAAGCATCATAAATAACAAATTACATTGATTAAAATTGTCAAAATCATTCTGTTACTACTTTCATTGTGATTATTGTTTTCTTTAAGGTGCTTTGTGGATGCGCTGGTAATTGGATACCAACTACTGGAGGACAGGTACCACCAAACGCAATTCCCGGTGGTGAGACTGAGGACGGTGAGCCATTGTTCATTGGTCGTGTTCATCACGAGGGTACTATCACCATTGGAAAAGTACAAGCATCGCACAATGTCTGCTATATTCCTTTCGGTGGAGCTGAAGTTGCCTTCCCTGATTACGAAATCCTTGTTGGACAGTAAAAACAATGATTTAAACAGAAAAGAAGAAAAATTCATTGTCTAATAATTATTGAATAATTATTGTTGCTGCATTATAATGATTTTTTGATGAATTCTCGTTACTTCTTAACAGTCATTATTGAATCTCATATTTTATTTCATAAAAATTTCAAAATTTTAGTTTTTGTAATTTATTTTGGAAGTCAGATCTTTCTGTGAATTTCACGGACAGTGAAATAGCAAATATTAATTTATGTACCGAATCTTTTCTAAGAATTCATCAAAAAAGAAAAGAAAACTGCGAATCCGTTGGCTTTTGCACAAGAAAATTTAAAGCAAATGAAAATAAATGTTTAATCAAAGTTGAGGCGAATAGAAATATATATTTTTCAATGCATAGTGGTATTAAATACTATCTTCTTTTTTAACGCACATATGTATTTCGCTTATTGTCAAAGATTATTTTTTAGATCGGTAACTTTTTTGAAATAATAAAATATACATGAAGACAAATTGAATAAAGGCATTTCTTTTGTTTTAAATCATCGTACAATGAATCATTTATTCGTATGCAATAATATCTACAATAAAAATACCACATCGTTTGAAAAACAATTTTCTCGTTACAATTATACAGTGACTTCTGTTCATATA
>JABSMS010018419.1:0-11661 GCA_018902275.1 Aleiodes sp. PSUC_FEM 10030003
TATATATATTTATATCTATATGTCGTGGTGAAAGCAAACGAAACGTCTATAGGGACCGGTGGCCCGTTTGTGATCGTAAAAGCTCGTTCATTATCGTTTTCTCCGAGACTCATAGCATCCTCTCTCATTGGTATTAAGCTTGGCTAAGCACACCAGTGTCATATAGCTTACTACCCTCCAGTTGTTGTACACATAGAGTTTCTGATAATAACGTTCTTTTAAGTTTGTCTATACCTATACACATAAAGGCGTTAAAATTGAAAAGTCAAACGTGGAGAACCTCTGGAACTCGCGCGATACATATATGTATATATATGCTACATTTGAGCGTGGTATAGTGCAGCATAATCGAGCAACCAGTTCGATTCTCTTGCTACGGCAAAGCGTTGGAGTGGGATAGTGGAAAATAGAAAGGTCACTGACTTTAGTGTGGTAGGAAGACACTGTCATTGAGGTTTCTTCGATCAAGTCTCCACTTTTTTAATGTAATAATACCTTTAACTTCATTTTCATTGGTTTATTTCCTTATCTCGTGTATAACAAGAAAGGTCAAAAATGACAATGAAACTATGCAAAGTTTTCTTTTGTCTTACTCCTTTATTCAAAGATAATTCCGTTAATGGAAAATGTTGGTAACTTGAGATCTACTATCCAGAAATTCATTTAAAAACCCTCATATTAATATCCAATAAGCAGGGTTGCAATCTTACCAAAAATATACGGGATAATTTCATATTAAGTCAATATAATACATTGTAAGTAGTTTAAAGTGAATATTTGCACTATATTTTAATAATTATAGAATGCAGAGTGGGACTTTAATGACGAAGCAGATTATTTGATGCATATTTTCCATAAATTGTTTGATTTACCCAGTGAAAAGTACATACCATTACGCCTGACTCATTGATGTAAATTCAACTAATTGGGAAATGTTTTTTTTGTTCTTACATAAACTAGACACTCTACATACACTCGAATCTACCCTGAATTTCGACATCTGTATGCTTATGTGTAGAACTTGGAATAAACACGTGATTTCGTGTGATCGCCACCCGGTGCGGGTGTTAACAAGCTTCGAGTTTCATTGAAGCATTAAATTCCTCCTGCAGTGTGTGGTAATTAGTTGCGTATATTCTGTTCCACTGATTTCAATTGAAATTGATCGATCAAGCGTTTTGTTTTCATAATAATGATCTGTTATTATGGATGTTACAAATGTTCTCTCAGAGTATCATTCATCTGAATTACGTGAGTTCAGTATTTGAAAATTAGGCTAATAAAGTAAAGAGTTCTATCAATAACTCCTTATTATGCTATACTAGGATATCTTGAGAAGCTGACTGAAGAATTAATTTTCAAGTGCCTCCATTGATAATAAGATTGGTTTATTCCATTTATAGAGGCGAATTTAATTATATCTGTTGTCATAACCGAGGTACGTCATGTTGTGGTGGGTTATGATTCGCGTGACGTGTGAGTGACATCAGCTGATTGGTGAAGGGTGGAAATAGACTGAATATTTTGCCAGTTGAACATTCTACTCTTTAGCATTGGACATCCATCTCCATCTCTTTCCAATGTGGAAAGAAGAGGGGGAATGTGAATCCTACACTGTGATCGGAAACTGCGATAATGGAGGCGGAGGAGCATTAAAGGAGGGCAGAGGGTAGACGGAAAAGGACGTGAGTCTGGCAGTGCGGCTTCAGGTTCCGTCTATACCCCAAATGCGGTGTAGACTTCCTCACTTTCTCTCACCTAATCGTCCTCTCTTCCTTTTATACCCTCTCGCTTCACCACAGAAACTGGTAGACGCGAAAATTTATTCACCCGGTACGTGTCGGGCCCTCCGCCGTTGAGTTATCTTACCCCTTGCACCATTTTACTACTAGCGATATAAACTATGTCATAATCAACTTGAATTTAATCGTTTGATCGATTCGACGATGAGTATCTTTGCATTTTACCTCAATGTTCTGAATTATTGAAGAGCTTTAAATTTTTCCGCGGAAAATCAATAAATGAATACTCATTTTTGTCCTACTATGAGAAATTTTTGTAAAAAAACCTCGCCGAGTATATGTTGTTTGTAAAACCCATCGCATAGTAACTATATGGGGGAAAAATATCTGAGGATATATTTCGAAGAAAAAAAAATGAAATCAAGGTATGGCCGAGTGAAATAATTCAAATTAGGAATCTGCCATAGAATTATTAGTATATGAATCAATTAATTACAGGAGAATAAAACTTTGAAGCTGCATGTGTATGTGCACCTAAGTATAATGAAATTAAAATTTGATTAGTGGTTTATTGGAGACATGGGCGACTTTGATCACTGATCAACCTCAAATCCCTGCGAGAATTGATTCAATTCAGATCCATTAGTGTTACGCACTGGGCAGTACGTCAGTATATACACGTAGATGGTTTATCGGAGAACGTTGGGTATTAGCGTTTAGCTTAATCCGATCGAGTCCGTGTGGTACGTTGTAACGCAATGCTGGGCGAATCAACCGCATCGTCCATACTCCAAATCTATTGCAACTCCTCCTGTTTCTGTGTCTCTGTACCTACAGTACACCCTTTTCAAAGCACTATCCTCATGTCTTATGGGTTGATCCGATTGGAATAACATCCTATGTTTATTCCATATCACAATTTGTGTACTTTATGCGAGTGGTAAATTACGTGAGGACACATTGATTCGTTCCAAAAATTGTGATTCATTTTCAGTTTCATGAGGACACTAGATTGAAGTCATACTCAACCAGACTGGATATTCTTTGCTGCATCAAACTCATAAATGAGGCCATCGATCTTGTTGGACACTCATTATTTGGTCATCATTCACATAGTACATAAATAGCAAAAAGTTACTTCATTCAAATATATACATTTCAAGTGGTTTGCTACGTTTTTTTAAATAAATTAACAGTAGATTGTACCAGATGCACTTAAATATAAACAGTTATAGAATAGTATGAACTAGTGTAACTTTGAAATTTATGTGGGTGCCAATCAGGGTAATTGAAGGCAACTTTGTCACGCTCGAAACGTTTTTACGTTGATTGGTGTCAATGGCGCATAAAAGTGATGAAGCACTATTTGGAAATGCGTTTTTACATAGTACCAACTGGCCAACCGGTTAATAGACATTTAAATTCATTTGATGTTGCTCCACGTGGGACATGCCATCTACCCAATATAAATCGAGCATTGAGTTTTCGTTTGAATCACATCTGATACTGTTTTTTTTAATTTCCAATCTGCCAGAAAAATTCTAGCGAATTGTTCACTCTGTATATTTTTCTCCATTGCCTAATCTTTCAATTTCGAATTAATGTTTTTATGGAAAATGATGTGGGGAAAAAACGATAATGAAGTAGCTTCTCTACTCCCTAAATAGAAATGAATTTCCATAATTGTTACAGCAGTTTCAGTATGTCCAAACATTATTAACCATTAATTAAAGTAATTTATGTTAATTGAAAATAAAAATTACCAATTTTATGAGGGTAGAACTTCTTTATTTTCATTGGAATTCAATATTTTCATTTTACAAACATCATACTCATATAACCAAACTGGCTATACTATATTCTACGCCTCAGGGGATTTTTGGGGGTCTTCACCATCCACGATCGCATCGTGATCCCTGGGTCACGCTGAGTGCTGGTGAAGCCAAGAAGCTTCACCAGTACAAGTTTTATAAAGAGTTTGTAATTGTGAAGGAATCATTTATTATTCTTAATTAATTATTGAAATGAAACAATTTAATTTTATATAAAAACATTGCTACAAGAGAGATGGCGGAGGACGTTGTCGCAACCTACGTGATAACACAAATTTATCAAATTGCGTTTCACAATGAAGTTTAGGTAGACTAGCGCCCTGAACACGAATTGAGGCTGGCGTGTGGAATTACCTGCCAATTTTCAGGATCGAGCATGATATTTTGTATAACTTGATTCGAATAGTATGCTAATATATAAAAATGAGTCAATGAATTTGTCGCCAGGAATTCACATAGTTATATGTTGATATAATCTATGGAATTATACAGAAAATTTTAAATTCTAAGCGGAGCCCAGTTATAACACCATTACCGGAAAAAACAAGAATACATATTGAATAACGAAATTGTAAGCTAGAACAACCTATTCCAAACATTGGAAATAAATTTCGATACGGTACTAAACTATTTGGATTTATGAAGGAAAAAAAATTCTCCTAAGAAATCGAGACTTTCCTTCTTCTTTCTCGTTTTATCGCCGTCAGGGTTTGTACGTTTGATAATACGCATGTTTCAGTTGGTCACCCACGCCCTCCGATACTCGTCCAAACAAGCGTCGATGCATCGATTCTATCTTATTCCTTTCTGTTCTTGTCTACTCCACATCCACATTAGATTTAAAATACTTTATGTAAGCAAGCAGCAACGGAAAGAGATCATAAACAGTGAATGTAAATTCATGAGATCATTTTGTGTCAGAAGCGTAAAATATGGAAGGTGAAATTATTTTTTTATTTTTTGCTTCCTACAAATATCTTCAACTTCACTATCGGTGATAACAAAATTTAACGAATATGAGTGCCGGTGCTTGACGCAGTAAACTCTATCTTTTATGATGCAGTTGACGTACCATCCCCAATAGTACCGCTACAATCTAGTAATATTGGATAGGCATATATAAAGTTTCATGTGTAGGTGAATGATCCAATCCCATCCGAGGTCAGAGTGAGTGCGAAAAACTTTGCCAACGGTGCAATCTACATGGGCTGATTCTCTCTCTTCACTCCTCTCTGGCTATTCAAATTTTTCTGTTGCGTCTTTTTTTGTTTTCAAATAGGAGAAGGTGCAGCAAAATGGAAATTAAGGGTAAAACGGACACATCGAATTTTGGTTGGAAATTGAATGTACTATATAACGAAAATCACTTGAAATAAGTGAGAGTATTTGAAATTGAATTTCTTTAATAATTCCATTGAAAAACTGAGGCATTTCTCATTAAAACACGTACTTCGAAATAGATTTCGTATTTTGTAGTATTTGTTAGAAATGAAAATCTCGAAAATCAATTCGACATATTCTGGGTTGCGATTCTTTTCAGTTGTTCAATGGAATTATTGAAACCATTTCATTAGAATGACAATTTTACGCCAAATCCCCAGTCAGGAGTCACAATAAAACCAACGAATTTGTCATAGACCGATTCCTATTGTTCTCGGTGACATATGAATCTGGCTTTATGATGTAGTTCTGCTCTTGAGATAATAAACATCGGGTATTTTTTTAAACTACAATTTAATTGATGAAGGAGGACTTTTAATGAATTTTATAAATGAGATATCTATAAAATTTCTACGAGAATTAATAGTTTTTCTAAAGTCAATCCCAATATTATTCTTTTTCAGTATTTTCACATCCTCTTCATTGTAAATAATTGCAAAGTTACATGTCGAGTGATGCTTGATGCATGAGTAACTCTGGTAGTTGGAGGATATTATCGTATCCACTAGAATAATCATCATCCCCATGTCAGTAACGAATTTTAAATATAGAGGAAGGTGGGGCAAAATGGACATTTAAATGAAGCTTTCAACAATAGGATTTTTGATATGTGTCTATTGAAAAGTCAAGGAAATTTTCAATGGGAAACATGAAAAAAAAATGATTTTTGAAAAAATGCATTTTTCCACTCAACAATTTAAGGCATCAGCTTTCAATCTTCTCAGAATTGCGGTTTTTTGTGGATAATTCCAATTCTATCCATCGTGGTGAGTTGAGATTGTGCTCGAATGGAAGATGGCATCGTTCGCCATGGATTTCACTGGTCACAAATTTATTTTTGATGATTTTTAATGAAGTTATAGGCACTTCTCTGTAATTCAGTTTTTACCCATAACTATACCAAAAATCGTCAAAAATTAATTTGTGATCAGTGAAATCAACGGAAAATGATGCCAGCTTTCATTTGAACCCAACCTCAACTCCCTACGATGAATAAAACCAGATTTATCCTCGAAAAAAACGAAATTTGAAAAAAAATCGAACGGATCAGGAGCAAAAAATTTTTTTTTTCAAAAAATCGGAAGATCTTATTTCTTTCCATGGTTTTCATAGGAATTTTCCCTGGCTTTTCGATGGGGGAATGAAAATATTTGTAACATCAACCCCTCTAACGTCAGGCTTCAATACAGTGAAATTACTATCAACTTAAGAGCATAATTTTGCTCATTTCCTGCAACTGCCCACTTTACACCCGGTTTCCATCTCGTCCTACGATTCCTCACAGTTTTATTTGCAATAGTCTCCCTTTCTGGAAGCATGATTTGAGCAAACAACATTTGATCTCTTTTACTACTACTATTCATGAACATACAAATTTATCTTCTATATACATAGCTATACCAAACACTGCAATATATATTACATGCGCTTCTTTGCCTATCTGACATGTTATGCTACTCACGTTTTCACATCGTGTCTATGATGCATCGGTCGCGCCTTTTCACATGAATTTTTCCCATCTTCCTGTGCACAACAACACAAACTCCACATATCTAACAATTCGGTTTAAGAAGAAAGCAAGAAATATTTACAGCATCTACTTTTTGTCACAAGAAAAGTCTCTATGTTGTATGAAACTATTTTTCTCCATACAGACACAACAATTTTTTCTGGATTGCTTCATTCCTTCTTCCAAGTAAATTATGTCCAGAATTTCAATCGGGACTATAGTAGTGGGACCTTATAGATGTTCCCTCAATAGGAAAGAATCCATGGAGATGAAATTTTTTCCTATCTATCTGTATTTATCAGGTAGAATGAAATATTCTGAATTTTTCTTTCGAAACCGGACACACTATGAAACTATGGTATGCCAGGGAGGGATTTTAAGTGTAGGAAACGGATCGTTCCAGGATGGTCCCATCCGACCACACACCGGTCATAAATCGTTCTATGGAATTTTCCGGATTTATACATGCTTCGTGTAGCTTCTACCACGATTTCTAACGAATAACGTTTTTCCCAGTTAATTTTTTTTTTCCTTTTTCATCTCTCTTATTGCGCACAAAAATACAAGGACAGGAAGAGGATCAACGGATTACAGGCCTCCACGATTGAAAGGTCTATTAGGTACTAGTGCTAAATAACAGAGTATGCTCAGAAACTACTGAGAAAAGAATCGATCAACGTGTTAGGTACATGTGAGAGGCAAAAGCTGAGCTCATCAAAGATTATTCCAATTGTTCATGCTGAATAATATGTACGTGTATGTGAATTGCAACGATCTGATGGAGCAAAAAGGTGGAGAGAAAAGGCATTATTGTTATTGTAGATGCCCGTGCAGAAAAGGTATTGCAATTTCATAAAATAGGAATTTTTAGCATTACCATGAGTCTGTGTCAAAGTTTAATTTCTAAATATAATGGGGAAAATGTCACCTGTGGAATACATTGTTCCATGAAATTTTGAATTTTTCTCTCTTCGTTCAAACGCGAAGGGAAGTTGATTAATATTGAAACTATACCCTTCATCGTTCGGTCGTTTGTTCCTAGTTTTAGGGTGGGGATCCCTTAATTGAAATTTTAACCAATAATTTTAGAAACGCGTTCAATAGCTATTTAACGTGAAAATGCCAACGTTCAATTTTGTCGATTCGATATTTTGCGTTTAAAATTCACACATAAAAATTATTCAATACCAAATTTACAGCATTTCATATTTTAATTAACAATTGTTATTCAATTTATTATTGTGCTAAACATTTGTTAGTGAGCATGTAGTAGTGTATTAGTGATGGAAATTTCCATTTTGAAAGGTCAAACTTGAGGTAGTTGTCTGAAGGGCCCTTTGATAAATCACACAATCTCAAAAGACCCGAAACCTTACTACATAACGGTTTTCTATCGTTTTAACTTTATTCTGTTGTGTCTCCATTCTATCCTAATATTTTTTCTCGTTTTTATTTACTTTAACGCACTCTTCAGACGACTTGCAAGATTCTCTCCTGTTATTAGCTTTTTTCTTTCTGCCTGTCTTGCTTTTCCTCACTCGTACCCAATTCCATCCTACTTTGTTCCTTTTCTGCTGTGTTATCCATTCAACTCTAACCCCCCTCTTCGCCATGGGTGCAAAACCGAGGTATTCAGTCTCTCTCTTTTTCTCCAGTACATTCCCGCAGATGGGGAATTTCACAAAAATCCCTTAGTATAGGAGTACTGACGAGAGGTTTCTAGATGGTTGCATTGAAGGTACGTTCCTTGTACTTTAAAGGAGAACTCATAATATTTCAAATCTTTATAGATTTCATGAAATAAAAAAGCACTCTATCGAAAAAGAAAAATGATTCTCTTTCTTCCGAATTCTCTAATTTCAGTTCTGAAAAAACTTTCTGCATTTCAACCGTGCATGAACAGAAAAGCATCGCTCTTTACGTAACAATGCTATACTGAGCGTTTTGTGATAATTCATGAGAGAATTATTTATTCAATGAATAAACATTGGGATGCGGAGTTTATTTATAAGGTCAAAAACTTTTTTTCTCATATTTTGAGTTATGTTTTTCCTTGTTGAGAACCACGAGCATCACTTAAAATTGAAGTGCTGAAAGGTCTATGCAGTGTTCATTTCCAGTAAAAATTTAAAATTTAATTTTTTGACATTCATAATTCAAGGATGAATGAAGTTCATATGCAATGTATTTATTGAATTAATTTCGCATGAAATATGATTATCATAATAGAATATTGTGTAAGGTAAAATTCATAGGTTCAATTTTGCCATAAACAACAAGAGCCGCTCGAGACTTTTTTTATGAAAATTGAAAAACCAGTGAATCACGCACGTGTTGTTAAAATTCAATATGTGACAAACATATCGACGAAGCTGTATGACCAATTGGACTGTAAATAAATGCTCGTAAAATGAGCAAATTTGTTAATTTACATTTCTCGATCCATGATTCACATATCTTTTAATTCTCTGATAAATAGAAATGTAGATGCAATTACGTTTGGTGCAATGTTATGATTTTAATCACAAAACACGCAACTACTGTACAAACAGTCTCATAGATCTCCGGGTTAGATCATTTCCGTGGCACGTGACGAGAATACAGATATTTTATATCTTCTAATACATACACAGACTCACATGTATATGTATCTATCATGTGCAGGAGGGGGAGGTCTTGAAATGAAACAATAACATATAGAATCATTATGTTGATGGAACTCACCATTTAAACATTCAATTTCTCCGACGTAGTTAATGTGCCTTCCTGATTATGACGTTTGTCCTTCTCCACATCAGTGTTTTTACTTTCATTTCTCAACAAATTCTCGCGTCACCCACTTCATTATAATTAGCATCCTTTCACAGATAGCTCCGAAAAACGAATGCCTCAAAGAACCTATCAGTTTAATGAATCTTTTAAACTCTTCATTAGCCAATAAAAGTCTGGAGGAGAAAATCGAAAGTTAAAATCAGAATGAAGTATTTCTGTTCTTTGTTTCTTTGAGGTTATGTCCATACATCTGGCGTTGCTACACACAACAGACTCGCAGATTCATTTAATGAAGAGTACAAATTTAATAAGAAAATCATAAGTAAACTGTAATCCAAATCACAATCGAATTATTACCGTAAAATCAATATCATAAAATAATAAATAATATTTTTTTTGTGTAACATGTTTCAGTAAGCTTTCTGTTTATTTTAGATTTTTTCCGAAATTTCTAAGAGTCCAATGATGTACGTGCACCAGACAAATAATCAACCATGCTGGCTGCGCGACCGGCGTCGAACTGCCGTTGGAAGAGCGGAGAGAATGTCGACACAGAGAGAGAAAGAGAGAGAGAACGGGGGAATCCGTAGAGGAAGGCGTTCAAGAGCTGGTGTGTAGAACGGCCGGGGATACGAACATTCTCCCCTCTTCTTTACCTCCTGCTTCAGTCCCCACTAGGATACTATATATATATAGCAACCCATAATGCGCCGTCGCCAATGGAGAACACATGGATCTTTTCATCTCTCTCACTCCCGTGATCGCTCTGCCATCACTGTTTATTCTGCCTCTTTGTTGCTCTCTCATAACCGATGGCATGGAAATTCTTGCCAACACCCTGAAACTCGGCGCCCACGACAAACCAGAACAGGATCCCCACCACTTCTGTCACGAGTTCTCCGCGCTCTCCCTTCGTGGCACTTCGCGCTTTTCTCCTCACCTTCACCAGCGCCACCATCCTCATAACAGCTCACCACGGGTGTACCCAACTGAGAGAGATAGACCATAGTCATTGATGCGCATGCGTTACCAAGTTATTCTATCTCTCTTTCAACTCTGCGTTGGTTGTATTGTGATGTGTATACTTCTGACACGCGGTCGCACCCAAAACTACTGTGATCGTCATATTGACGTTCGTTGCACTCGCAAAGAAGTGCCAGAGATCCCCTGAGGGTCAGCAACATGGGGACGCTTGTTGTCTCTCTTCCTGACTTTTTTCTCGTTCTCTGTCAGATTCCCAGTTTTTATTTACTTCTTAACCCCGAGGCGTTTTTCAGCTCAAGTTTATCTTTGAAATTCCAGAGATATCAGTAAATTTTCTAACAGTTTCATTTGTAATTTTTAAAAAATTTCTGTATCAGCTACTCACATTTCAAAACCATCTACCACACAAACTGCTAAACAATCTACTCAACGTTTTTCAATTTACATCCATTTTATTCAACATTTGACTCACGATTTGTTTTCACAATACGATATCATGACAATCAAGTTCCATTATTTACTGCAGTTCCAACAAAAAGTACTAATTTTTTAGTTGCCACGAGGAATTTCATGCAATAATCTAATATTTGCGTAACGTTGACGGCGAGAGCTGTGGAAAAGAAACCACTCGCGGCTGAGTAAACAGAAAGTGATGGAGACAATGTAGTAATTTTGAATTCCATGAACTTTGTCAACGTCATTTGAATATTATGAATTAAAAATACAATTGCTGTACATTTTGCCTCTAGTCTTTTTACTTCAATAATATATGTACAGTTTGAACCAAAAATATATACAGATACGAGAGTTGAAAACTGAATTCATTGCAAATTGAATGGGTCTACCATGTTAATAAAAACAGCAGAGAGAAGAAAAATCAATTTTTACTGTATCACAGAAAACTAGACTCAATTAAAAACGCAAACGGAATATGTCTTTCCTTTATTCCCTCATGAGATTTAATTGTTGGAGTTTAGTCTGCTCCGGAGATTTACGTATGAATTCCGGCGTAACATCACTATATGTACTATAAGAGCGAATGGGAATAGCGAAGACCTTATCAGTGCGCGCGAATTTATCGAAGTACTTGGCAGATGTTTCTGAAAAATCCTCAATTTCTACATATCTCATTCACATTCAGCAGTTCATATCACGTAATAGTTCCTGCCTATGCTTTCAAAGTATGGAGTTTTAATTAATGTACTGTCATTATGGAAATATTATAACTTGACTCGTTAAAATACACCTTGCATTTCATGAGAAATAATTTTGGAAAATATGTATTACTGAAAAATCCGAATCATTTGAATTATTTAAATTATTGAATAATTCAAATCATTCGAATTATTCATTATTATTCAAAATATTCATATTTTGAATA
>JABSMS010018430.1:0-11658 GCA_018902275.1 Aleiodes sp. PSUC_FEM 10030003
AATATATAATAATTGGAACAAAATACTTTTATGGTAATGTAATTTTTAAACCAACATCACATCAACAATTTATTCGAAATGCGAAAATACTTGAAATGGGGTGCAATATGATACTATACTTAGTATATACATATATAGAGAAAATTTGAGTTGAAATGAATATACATATCGACTCTATTGAAGGTTAAGTTGGTTGACTTGGGCGATATATGTATATATATAATAATGAATAAACAATAACAAGTACGGATGCACAGACAAAGTATATAATATATACACATGATAGATTATTAATCTCAAAATTTTGCTTTTTATCATCAGAGTGAAAGAAAGAAAGACATAAAAATGCCAAAAATAAATGTTGATGTAGCGAAGAAACGAAAAAAATATCCTCGTCAAAAGTTACTGGATGCTTTGGAAGCAGTAAAGTGCGGAAGATCATTGCGAGAAGTGAGTATTGAATATGGGGTACCAAAAACAACTCTCATGTCAAAATACAAAGGAACTCATCCAATTGATGGTAAATCTGGACCACCTCCCGTGCTTGATGAGAGAGAAGAGGATGAATTAGTTACTTGGGTTAATGAAATAAGCGAATTGGGTTTCGCTCTGAAGAAAAATCAAATGTGTGGTAGTGTACAAACAACACTGAAAGAATTGAAGAGGAAAAACATTTTTTCCGATGATAAACCTGGACACAATTGGTACAAAAATTTTGAAGAACGTCACACTGAAATTATTGAGATATTTAAGAAGAATTTGTCGTATGCTAAAACAGCACCATCTGAAACATCGGTACGCGAGTGGTTTGCTAAAATGAAAAACTATTTAGAAACACATAAACTTTCTAATATTGATTCATCAAGAATTTTTACCTGCGACGAAGCGGCCCTTATATTTAATCCCATTGGAAAAAAAATAATTGTAAGAAAAGGTGATAGAAGTGATTTTAGTTTTGAACACAATCATGTAAATGAGTGTGCAACAAGTTTATTTGTTGCTAATGCTAGTGGTACATTAGCACCACCGATGATCGTATTTAAACAAGAGAGAATTCGTCCGTGTATGTTATCAAAATTGCCTGAATCATGGACAATTGGAAAAACAAACGACGGATGGATGACGAAAGAAAGTTTCCACGAATATCTTACCAAAGTTTTCGATCCATGGTTAAGAGAAATTAAAATTGAAAAACCAATTGTTATTTTTATTGATGCTAATTCCGTGTTTCCAACTCAGTCGCTGAGCAAATATTGCCAATTGAAGGATATTCACTTATTACCATTGCATCCAAATATGGGACCTATTCTACAACCCCTTGATTTCAAATTTTTTGATGGTCTCAAAAATGCATGGCAAATGTCAACTGAACATTGGAGAATGAATAATAATAGAAAGAGAATAAAGAAGGAAAACTTTGCCCCTTTATTATCAAATGCTCTGAAAATGGTTAATAATATTGAAACTATTTCAGAGGGCTTCAATTCATGTGGGCTCTATCCATTCTCACCAGATGCTGTTAATTATGGAAAAAAAGGAAGATTCAAAATGCAAGTTATTGTCAAGACCAAAGATAATTTAACGGAATTGGAGAATTTGGAAAGAATCATTGATCCACAGTACTCTATTGAACAAGTCAAGAACCATTTGGAATTTCTTGAAGACTTTATCAACGATGATCAACTCAAGAAATTTCGAGAAAATGAGGCTGCCGATGTTTGGAGCGGAGATGTTAAAGACACAAATTTATTTAAACTTTGGAAGAAATTACATAAAATGACAAGTAAGCATGCATTTTACTATTTTATTCCTCCTCTTTCAATTAGTTTACATTAGTTGTAAGGAAATAAATATAGATATTTGCTTTCAAGGTCCAACAATTATCGAAGACTGCAACATATTTTCCTCAACAATAAGTGAACCGGCTGGAGTTAGTAGAGGACACTTTATGAGCATTGATGATGGAAATTTTCAATCTCCACAATTCATTTGCCAAACAATGATGCAACAGGAATACTCTGATGTGCCGAATTTGAAAAACTGGATGGGATCGAATCTCGAAAAACTCAACTGATTCATTAATAAAAAAAAAATTATCTCTATATTTGAGTTATTTTCCATACTATTCATGTACTTGTCTTTTTTTTTCTATTGAACAAATAGATAATATCTTTTTTTTAAATCCCTGATTATTGACTTTATTCGACCAACATATCATTTTCATCTTGTTCTCCCAAAGAATGTCCACTTGAGCAAATATACTGAATGTGATAATTATCATTCTCATTACTTGGTTTTACACCATAGTCCTTACACCCACGGGATCTAGGTGTAAAGGTCGATTTTAGTAATGAACTTCGCGAAACTTTAAAAAAAAATTTCAGTTTCTCTAAACAAAAAAAAATGTTACTAACAATTCAATTGTTTAAAGAGCTTTACAGGCTAGAAGTTGAGAGATACGAAAAAAGGTTTGGTGAATTTCACCCGAGGTCGTTCAGAATGAGCGAGTAGGTAAATTATACTCGTAGTCCAGTCAAATTATTTCGAGGGCTTCTAACTTTTAGGGAATAAAAGTTAGAAAAATGACGTCGCTGACTTTAGAAATAATAGAGATATCAAAATTGTACAAGGAACAGAAAAGCTTCTCAATTAAATTTACGACACCTTTTAATTTGAAGTTTTTTCGGTATCTCTTGAAGTTTAGCCTACAGAGCGGTTCGAACGATTGAATTGTTAATAATAATTAAACGTCAAATTTTTCAGCGACCTCAATCCTTTCTTGTAGCTCATAGAATTGTCTACAAGAAAGAATTGAACAAAATTGTCCTATCCACTTGTTTTCAAAAAACATTTCCCAATTTCGTCATTCCCTTTTCAATACTATTCGTTATTCTTTTAGCACTCAACATATATATATATATATCATATGTATATGTTGAGTGCTGAAATCCGCCATGTTGAAATAATTTTCGTCGCAACACTGGAGCTGCAGAAAGCACGGTCGATCGAATGGATTCCTAGCATTACCCACTAGGCAGCTGATCCCTTCTTGAAGGGAAAAATTAATTTCAACAAGTAGAGAGAAAACAAATCTCATTAAAGTGCCGGCCATCCAACCACTGTAACTTGTGTCGAGAACATCAATATCTTTTATGCACAACAAAATCGAAATGATACCAATAACTCTGATAATACGGTTAAAGAAAGGTGAAAAATTATAAATTCCATCTCAATCATTTGTTTGTACTTTTTTTCACAAAAACTGAAAGAGAGAGAAAGGCATTAAAAGAGTGAGATTGTGCGAAACATGAACATCCGAGTAATGTTTGTAGATTTCTCGGATATCATACAAGTTCCATGATAAGAAATCATCATTTGTGTACATATCAAAAACATTTGTGGCCAATAAGATGGTAAACAATGTAGAAATGCAATTATCCATTCGCATAAGGAACATGTAATGAAGTAATTTCATAATCGTCGATTAGTAAAAATCTAAATGCAGTTGGAAGATTAATACATATTGAGCAATAATGAATTCAATATCTGATATTGAATTAGAGAATATAATATTCTGTATCGATGGAGAAATTTGGCTACTGAGTCATTTATTACCAAGTTATCTGAATATTCTGGTTGTTGAGAATCGAGACTAATGGATTTCTGTTCTAATAATAAATGAAAAGATGGTGCATCGAATGTTAAAACGCATAATATTATCCAACATATCAAGTTGTGGTTCGAAACTCATCGGAGTACTTGCACCTCTAGTCGTACCCCCATTGCATATTTTATTTCTTTACTACTTTTGGAGGGAATTTTCACGTGATGTCGACCGACAGTATTGTTCCTGTTCCTGCTGGGATACTGTTTTCAAAGGTATTCATTGTACTAGTCCTGTGTAGGTATACCAAAAAAAAACACACATTACAAAATAATTACAATTGATAATTCTTTGTTATTTTACAGGTTCTTACGAGTCAGGTGTTGCTTCTTATAAGCATATGTATTTCAATGCAACTCCAAATACTTTAAAAATATGGGCAACGATTGTCGTTGGAGTTGTTACTTTCTATGAAACTGCAAAATATTTAGCCTGGTTGGCCTTTCAATGCCGCTTGAGACTTGGCATGCTCGTACTTTTCATCAGTGCAATATTTTCACATTATTACTCTTGGTGGGTCTACATTAATTACTGGAACGATGAATTTTATTCTCAGTGGTATCATCAAATGTTTTTTTCATTAACTGAATTGATATCGACCATACTCGTAATACTTATCGCTGATACCAAGAGTCCCGTCACAACGAGGAAAGCATTTACAATCAGTGGCATTGGATTATTACATATATTTGCTGGTAGTTGGGATCAATTTGTTACTAATGTACTGAGGGGCGAGGGCTATGCTCATCAGGTATGAAGCTCATTAATACACTTTCACAAATATTTATTTCCATTGAATTACTCAAATGTAATAGCAAATGAACTTAAACTAATTCATTATCATAATCATCTTGACAGGTTATTCGGGACCTAGGATTCATGATACCGGACATTCTCCACGTTGTAATACCATTGTGCTCGTTGCGGCGGCACGACAATGATTCACTTCCAGGATCTACATTAAAAGGCGGAAAAATCAAACGAGAATTAACTTGTATGCTGGGATTGGTACTAGTCGGGCTTGGTATGTGTTCTGTACTTTGATCAGGTAGACATTCACTAAGTAATACAAGTGTTAAAAGAAAATTACAAGTTAGAAACTCACTATCATCGCGATGGAATAAATTATTTTCGTATTAACAGGGGAAATTTGAGAATTGTTTTTCTTCATAAAATTGTATTTTTAGAAGTATTTTTATGAATTTCATTCATCTTTTTCATACTGAATGCATGTTTTCTCTTCCTTCTAAATAGAATTATTATTATTATTATTATTGGCCTATCACTAATAAGACTGTATTGGATCTATTGTTAAATCGATTGAAACTTGTCTTCGGGAAGCATAAATCAACTTAATTAATGTTAGTCAAAAAGTAGCAAAGTATTAAATAATTGGAAGAAAAACTTCACAAAGACTGTGGATGAAAGTTATACTCATTTTCGAATAATTATAAATTTGAGGCTTAACATTGAATGCTTCTTTTTGTCGTTATTTTTACATTCTAACATTAAACATTTCTAGTCAAATATGAACCTAGATATCGCAGTAGATGAGTATCATATTCATTATTTATAGAAAAATTGGTGTTAAAAAAATCTACGATACTGCTTAGTTGCCATATTGATAAATAAAGTGAACAAGACAAAGACAAAGGAAAATCGTAGTGAGAATAGAGATGGTACAGAGATATTTAGAGATCGTGAAGAAGATTGCTCCCCATTTAAAAGTGCCTAAATATATTACCAATGTGATTTTGTTATTTTATAATTAGATTAGACATTAGCAAATGCTGAATATTTATTCTCTCATTGTTATAATCAATCAGTTGACTGTTTCACATGTGTTTTGTTTTCTCAAGGTATGACTAATTTTTGATCATGTTATAACGGGGACTTTCTTGTACAAATATTCAATGCCAATAAACGCCTCACTTACTGAGAAGAATAATTATGATGTGATATTAGAAAAAAAAATCATGCTTAAATTGATCAACTTATTATCATGAGCTCAATAGCGAATGAATATCGAAATTGAATGTCAATTAATTACAATTAACTAACGACGGAGAAATAAAAAATTCAAAACAATCAATTGTAGTATATTTTTAAAAAATTCATTATACCTAATTGAAATTTCATTCGATTTATCGTGAAATATTCCATGTATGTGTGTTTACTGGTGGATTATTTGATTTTGTAAACTCAAATACAGGAATATTATATATAGATGGTAATAAGGGATGAGTTGAATGACAAGATCGCGCAGGCTCGAAATCGATCCTTCATCCCCTCTCTACGTTGAGACAGAAAAATGCGTTTGGTAAGAGCTCTGAACCAAGTAGGACCCCCGGACGACGACACCGAGGTGGCCCAACAACAGTTCAAAATCGCCACAGGTTAACGCAACATGGCACTTGATTTTGCAGCCACCTACAAAGTCTTAGTACTTGGAGATTCTAATGTTGGAAAGACATGCATTGTTCATCGTTATTGCGATGAACGTTACTATGATACTTACATATCAACTATCGGTGAGTCATATCTTCCATTGATGTTTAATTCAATTTCTTCAACCCCATTTTACCTGATAATTTATTTCAATTATCAATTTATTTATTTTGAAAATTATTGTAGTGAACCTAATTAATCGACTCTACTGAGTTGTCAACTTTTTTCTAGAATAAAGTGTTGTTTTGATAATACTTCTTTGTCTCCAGGTATCGACTTTAAGCAGAAAATTATAAATCTAGATGGCACGCCGATCAAACTGCAAATTTGGTGAGTAAATATTTAATTAATAGTGCTTTTAACACAATTTATAAGTCCTACTCATCATTGATTGTTTATGAATTATCTGTGTAGGGATACGGCTGGTCAGGAACGATTCAGAACGTTAACTACTGCCTACTATCGCGGAGCAATGGGTATTTTACTTATGTACGATGTTACTAGTCTCGAGAGTTTCAATCATCTGTCCTATTGGTTACGAAATATTCAAGAGGTGATTTCCTTCAATTCGGTTATTGAAGTATTATGTATTTGCAGGCTGATTCAAAGTTTTTAATAATATTTTCATCCTTCAGAATGCTTCACCGGATGTTGTGAATGTGTTGGCGGCAAACAAATGTGATGCAGCGAATCAGAGAGCTGTAGATACCGAGAGAGGTCAAAAAATTGCTGATAATTTTGACATGCCATTTTTTGAAGTGTCTTGTAAGGACAATATTAATATAGAGGCAGCATTTCTAACGCTCGCTAGACGAATACGTGAACAAAGAGGCCGAAGGGTGAGACAACAAATTATGATTCAACCCTATTTCTCTTCTGATAATAATAATTATATATTATTATCTCTTTATTAATAGTCACAATGGAAATCTTATTTATCATAATAATAATTTCAGGCGAGTTTATTCGAGGCATCAGAGAGAGAAGGTGCAGATAGTATTATAAAAGCTCAATTACCATCTCAGCAAGGCGATGCTTGGAAATGCTCTTGTTAGCTCATTACTTGAATTCATCTCTTTTTAATCGGATTTTTTATACAAAAAGGAGAAATATTAGAGAGAAATTTCACAATCAGTGTCAAATGAACTCGGGCCAAGTTCATTTTTTCCCATTTGTTCATACAGTAGTAATGAAGTATATAACGGGACGGAATCAACGACTTTAGCATTATTTAATTTTTAGTGGACATAAGTTGAGTATATATATATATGAACTTCGCTGAAAGATATTTCTTTAAATGGATTTGAAAAGGCCTAATTACAGTTATGATCAGCACAATCAATTTATTCATGATATATATTACATACATATATGAAGCAGAAAAGCAATTAAATTGAACTAAAGACTTCATCAAGCGCATTGTGATTGACGTCTTGTAAGACAGGGGAGGAGAGGAGTAATTAAGATTTGCGGACCACGAGTTTAAATTTATTTCACCGAATGAAACGGATTGATTGAATAATGAAAAAACATTTAAAGCATAGACTGCCTGTTTCTACTGCTGGATGCTACGTATATTATAATCTATAGGTGGGGCTTGATTAGTTAGCCTGAGATGTTATACTAGATAGTAATATAGATATGTAAAGTTTCATTCAAATGCGAAGTCAATTAAGTCGCAACTGATACTAAAGTCGTGCAATGTATTGATTTTTATGCGTTGAACGGTTTTTTTTAAATTTCATTTCTTCTATTTTTCGATAACGCAACATAGATTAGAAGGAGGTGTTGATGCATCAGGCGGCACTAGGCTTATTATTCAGTTTCTTACTTGATTCAAGTTTAATTATTCTAGTACGCATATATTGCCCCTATCAACTCATATGAATTTATGAATTCATCCTATTTTTTTTTTCATTGGTTTTACTTATTTTCTTGGAAACTAAAAGGAAGCCTTTATTGTGCCTATAAACAAGTGTAAAGAGTAGGAAAAAATTTGATGAAGCAAAAAAATAGTAATTTGGGAGATATCATGGAGCCGTTTCGTTTTTTTTTCAACCACAACATATATTTAAATAATTCAATGGTATTGTGAAAATTGTCTAAAACTACATTGGAAATATGAAAATGGTTTTCGCTCTGTCTAATGAACTTGAATGAAAGTGTTTCCTTATGGAAAAAACTCATGATTTTCTTTTATAATATAATGGAAAAAATAATAACAAATTTTTGACAAGCCACATAAGAGAAGATTTTTTTTCCGTTTCTCTTCAAATGAGCTGCGACAAGCGCAGGATCGCTTTGTCTGTCTCTCAAATGACGTGTATCAACTCTAGAGCTGGCCTCTCGAGATGAAATAATCAGCAATATCATTTATGTAACTTTACGGCGCACAGGTCGCGAGTATTAGCAAAAAGATGTTCATTAAGCAATTTTTATTTATGCATATTAATGCAATCATGAATGTACAAATTCCTATGGAAAAAAAATTAATGAAAATGTTCCTCCAGGATTGTTGGTGATACTGCCATAAGAGATTTTGAGTGAGGAGATATGAGTAGCACTTAAACAATGAAGGATATAATGATTCATTTAACATGCTGCAATCCTGGTAGCTTTTTCCAACTCCATGCTGTATGAACGATTTGAATAATCCATAAAATTTTAGAATCAAACATTCGATAGTATTGTAGGAAAAGTAAATTTGTATAACTTGGTGTTTTGAGGCAATAATAAATAAATGCACTCTTTTTTCTTAAATATACATGGAAGTTGATTTCTACAATCCCTTATATACAATGATGAAAAGTAGCTACAATCATCAATATTTCTGGCTTATCAATAGGGGATGGTGGGGTAAAATGGACACTCGAATTGAACGGTTCGAGATAGAGATTTTCTGATGATTCCATTGGAGAGCTTAATTAATTTAAATTAATTTTTTTGATATTTTAGAACATTCGAATTTTCTGGTCAAGATTTGTTTTGCTCTATACTTCTTTTTTTTTAAATAAAGTTTTCAGTGTTTTCTAAATTTTGATCCTTCTCCAGAAAACTCCTTGTAAACATTCCTGTTTCCCTGAAGTTCTTTCTTTTTAAGTACCCTATATATTTAATTGTCCGATTGAGGAAGAAAAGATTTTCCATACCTTCAGCTATCTATAGGTTCCCCTTTTATGAAGTGCCCTCTTAATCTAGAAATTTTGTTTGTATTTGTCACAGATTGAAAAATATCCATATAACAGTTTGCGTCGTACGAAAGTCCAGTTTCCTCTATTATATTATCATTGAATGGTTTTGTTTCAATGTGCTCTGAAAAAAAAAGTTGAAACGAATTCTTATTTTATTCCATTGATATAGGGGAAGGTAAGGTAAAATGGACACTCGAATTGAACGGTTCGAGATAGAGATTTTCTGATGATTCCATTGGAGAGCTGAGGAAATTTGAGTAAAAATACATGTGTCAAAACTAATTTTTTTTATTTCTTTGAAAGCTCGAGTTTTCGGTCCAAACTTGAATGGACTTGGGTCCCTTCCGAGAATGGAAAAAATTCACTTTTTGGGGAATATCGCCGGTTCTATTGGTCGTAGCGCAAAAACTCAAAAACCAGCTGAAAGGTGAGCTCATTTCCCATCGATTCAAGGACTTTAAAAGAATTTTCTTCGATTTTTCAATTTTTTATAGGTTATTTTGTGAAAATCAGTTTTCACTATATCTACTTGAAAAATCGATGAAAAAAAATCTGACCTACGTAAATCGATGGAAAATGAGCTCACCTTTCAGCTGGTTTTTGAGTTTTTACGCTACGACCAATAGAACCTGAGATATTCCCAAAAAAGTGATTTTTTTAGATTTTGGAAAGGGTGACCCCTTTAAATCTTGACCAGAAAACTCGAATTTTCTAAAATATCAAAAACATTTCTTTTTACACATGTTTTTCACTCGAAATTTCCTCAGTTTTCCAATGGAACGATCAAAACAAACCTATCTTTGATATTTCCCCCGATTTCTTGTAATTTTCATAATATATAACATCAAAACTAGGGTGTATCCATTTTATCCCATCTTCCCCTAATACTGGATTAGAGTTTAGCCGATTCTGTATAATTGATAAATGTCTATACTCCGAATTAATTCTGCTCCATTCGATTTGTATTCTAATATTTCCTCATCTTTTCTCTTAATTTCTTTTATTAAAATTTCCTTTTGCTGCCTGAGTTGGCCAACAGCCAAACATAAAGGCATTGTCACCTCAAGCCACAGTTGCTTAGGACTACTTTTCTTTAAATCAATTTCATATTTAAATACACCATCCTCAATAGTTGTTTCTAATTTTATTTTGTTTGTTGTTACGTGTGAGGCAAGTTGTGGTATATTGTTTAGAATCCCATGCATTATTTCATCTACATTGATGTCTTCTATAATTAATAGTGGATTCAACTCCTGTAACGGTATATAAATACAGTAAATGAAAAACTCTCAAAATTTCATCAATGACAATTGGAAAAATACAATAGTACATTACCTGACATTTATCAGTAACTTGTTCTTTTGAAATTATTTCAATCCACAATTCAATTAGATTCGTTAACATTATTTTCCACTTACATTCAATCAACTCACATGAAATCAAATAAATTTCATGATCGATAGAAATTTTTTCCCACATTTTTTGAGTTCTATTTTCTTTTAAAAACTAACTGATTATAACATTGGACCACCCTACCACTCACGGACGTGGCCCGAAAACAACACCCCGACCCACTGTCTAGGTGGCGACAGCGTCAATTTTAATGGGAAAACTCAGTTTGTTGATACAGTATGCAGTTGTTTATTTATTCAGAAAAATTTTAAACAAATATGAGGAGAAAAAAAACGAAGCGTTGCATTATTTATTTAATAATTCTCACCGGACGCTAACCTACTGTAGCAACGACCTCGATTTTTCTCTGAAATTGACGCTGGCTCCATTTGGCCAATGGAATCTCAGAAACCGCGAGTTTATATGAGGGTTTGTATTCGTTGGTATGGGATAATGTGCTGTGAAAGCAGCAAATTATTCCCGCCATGAATAGTAAACTATTTTTCATTGAACACACATAGTAATCTTGTCTCTAGAATTTATACTCATATAACATGATAACATCCTTTACAACACATTGTGCGTAGATGAACATTTATTGCTTTGCATGCAAAAAAGCCGGTCTACACACAATGTGCAGTAAAAGAGCGTACGACACACGTGCGTTGAAGTATTTTCCAACTCGTGTGTTTCAACTCCTACACGAAGTGGAATAGTACATCTCGCTACAAGGATTGGAGGACTGGGTGAGGCCCTGGCGAGAATTACAATCTCAAAGGCCTGAATAATTTCAATGTATACAGTTTATCTCAAATGGGAAAGAGAGAAACTTTCGGAATTTGATAGATGATAATTAAAATTGGCACACATCTTACAATCCTTTGGATTTTTTTAATCAAATAAATTATTCAAAAAAAAAATTTGAAAAATTCACACTTACAGTTTTTTGAATTTTCTATATGT
>JABSMS010018441.1:0-11654 GCA_018902275.1 Aleiodes sp. PSUC_FEM 10030003
TTAAAAATTGCATTTTTTGGACACTGAGATATTTTTTCATAAATAATTTATAAACAATTAATTTTTCACCCTCATAACCACAGCGCTCGTTCCTCCTTGAAGAAACAAGAAGAAAAAACGTTCAACAAAAATCATAAATCGATGCCAAATGGTTTATCTTTACTTGTTAACTTCGTTAATATCTGAATAATTAATTCAACTGGCCTCTTCTACATTAACAAACACAAATTCTTTACTGAATAACTAGTCTTCCTATTAATTTTCTCAAATTCTCCAATAATTTTTGATCATTAACTTATAATTCTTGAGATAAACAAGTACTGATTTACCATTTTACTGCATCGTTTGTAAATATTTAGCGTGATTAATTAATCTCATGATTAAATAAACGTGTGAAAGATAATTTTTAAAAATTATTTCAATGAAAAAAGTCATTGTTAATCAATGAATTAATTTTTTTTCACTCAATTGTGGAGTGAAATGAGAAAAATGTGAAAATTGTTAGGATTTTTATTAAAAATGTTGAGTGACTTTGGAAAAATAGTGAAAAAATTTAAAAACTGAAAGGATTGTGTTTATGAAATGGTTAGAAAAATGAGTAAAATTTTCGGGGCATAAGGAAACTATTGACGGAGAAAATTAACAAATAATATTACATCGTCGCCGTAGAGTCAAAGGGGCGTAAGTGCCATTTTTCGAAGACTACAGAAATTCATTCTTCCGGAAAATAATAAGTGACACACTTTTGTTAATCAAAAAGAAGAGATTGCACTCACGCCCCTTTGATCCTGAGGTGACGCTGAAGTTAAATGGGAAATTTATAAAAATTGTTCATATCGACGTTAAAAATAATGATAAAATTCTGATTTTTTTTGAGTATTTAAAGTAATTCTGAACACGATTCTCGTTGAAAATTTTATAATCATTAGGAAAATCATTTTTCAATGAATAAATGTTTTTTTTTCAATGAAATTTTTATTTGAAATCGTGTTTAAAATTACTCTCAAAATATTCCAGAATTTTTTCACTATTTTTGACGGAGATATTGCGTCTCTCCTGAAAAAAGGTCGTAAGAACAGAAAGAAACAATGGTTCATACGACCTTTTTCCAGAAAAGACGGAATATGAACAATTTTTACCCATTTCCCATTAAACCAGACGCAATTTTCATTATTAATTTTCTCCATTAATAACTTCCTGAATCCCCTAAAAATTTTGCTGATTTTTGTAATTATTCATGGAAATAATCTATCGGATTTTGTCAATTTTTCCAATTTTTTTTTGTGTTTTTCCATTCTTTCAAAATCGCTCAACATCCTTAATATCTCGAAAATTGTTGGATTTAGGGAGAGACCTTTTTCGTAGAGCATGAAATTCTTAAAAAAAAGATTGAATGTCGATTTTGCTAGATTCACGCGTTTCTGAGATATCCTCTAAATTAAATCATTAGTGAATATTTAAAATGAGATGAAGCGTGTTTACTTTGAACTTCTTTCATGCAAAATATCGATAAATCTGAGCGATGTGCAATGTTTTTTGTGATAATCTCTGTTGAAAAGTAAACCCAGAGCTGCAGAAAGGGTACTCATGGAAAATTCCGTATCTCCATTACATATTTCTTGATAGAGGTAAAGAATTTTTCATGAGAACATTTTTGTTGGTCTAATTCTGCTCTACAAAAAAGGATTTTAAGATATTCCCAATTATTCGATCCGCAAGAAGGAATTTTTGACGAAAATTTTCGCTATTCGATTCAGATTTAATTTTCAAGTTTATCTCGTTTTTCCACTTCACTGATGATGTCATTGAGTATTTGATACAGATCGTTCATGAGTTCTTCCACAAAAAAACCGTTTCATTAAATAGCATTTGACCTTTTTGTTCTGTTATTCTCAGAGATTCTGAATTTAGTAATGAATAGGTAAAACGAACTAATTTGACTCCATTTTGCGGTTGGTTTTCGGCGAATATCTTGGAATCTCAGGGAGATGTAACAATTTTTATCGAGATCTTTTTTGTGGAGCGAACGGAGACCTACAAAAAAGGTGATCACTAACAATCTCGGATCTCCATTGGTCTGCGCGATATTCAGAAAAGACTGATTCTGAACAAAAATCGACTTGAATCGTTTTATCCCTGCGATGTTGAATTAATTTGTTGATGTGCCTGTGTTTGGAAGAAAAATCATTTGTGCATCCAGATTTTTGGAAACTCATAGTATGTGTATATGCTTACACAAACTTTTGCTGTTAAAACTAGGCAAAAAGTAGCTAGAATCATTTTTTTGGCAGAGTTATTTCATCGTAAATTTCTCATCGATCATGAATTGTGTATATTGATAAAAAAATATATTTTAGTTAATGAAGAGCAATGTAAATAATCGTTGGAGATGATGTAAACTTGTCAGCGGCATTTTTTTGGTTATTAAACATTCAAACTGAAATTGATTAATTGTGTCTTATTTTGCTGAATTTATACATCTCGGACAAACGTGTGTGACAATTGATAATTTTGAAGAGAATTCGATGAGAATTTGTTTTTTTATTGACATGTATTGAATACTGGAAATCATATCGTCGTCCTAGAATCGAAAGGGCGTAAGTGCCATTTTTTTTTAATCTACAAAAATTGAATCGACATTCATTTTTTCATAAGAATACTAACTTACGCCCTTTTATTATTCAGCAAGAAAAAATGGATTGAAAGTGAGCCTATATATTGCCATGTTTCTCTACTTTATCGACCTCAATCTAAACTACGACCTTAATCGAAAACAAACCCACGAATTTTCTTCTGTATCAGCGACTGTACTCTCAAATACTACCTCAAATCGCATTCCGTCTTTTTCACACAGCCGGTACCGCATTTCGTCGGCAATAGTATCCAGTCCATGCTGTCCTCGCTCTCCGTTAGATGGCGGTGATAAGTACTTCCCGTTTTTTTCTTTGTCTCCGAAATTTTCAATTCTCCTTCCTGCGCTTCAACGGTTTTTTTCTTCACTTCAAAAAAAATCCCACTATTATTCTCAATAGCGGAAATTTTTGAAACTTCGCTGAGAGTAGTTTTTACAGTCTCATAACTCATAAAATGAAATACATATTATTATCTCGTAGAGTAACTTGGGAAGGTCGGTGATCCTTGAAGGATTTCGTGGTACTAAAAACGCAAACCGGTAGACAAAAGAAGAGAATGAGGCGATGGAAAAAATTAATTTTTTCTTATTTCGATATTTTATTCATTTTTTTTCTTCAACCGACCAAGTCCCATGAATCAGGCATGAGGGTGTTAACGAAACACTCTCCATGATTACGCGCAGCCTAATGATACCCAGTAATAAGCGGTGATTCTGAATCGAGATAGAGTAAACGGAGAGAGGAAGAAAATTGGGAAAGAGGGAGAGGGAGGCGAAATTAAGGGACAGTAATTTGTCGATTGGAAACACATCACAATCACCCAAAATTTGTGGATAATTTATCTAGGATCTATATTTAATTCATGAGATCCACTTGTCTGTTTCATAAATACATTTAATCGATGTGAAACGCTTTTGGATTGGGTCATATTAATGTATCCAAAATGAAACTTGGCAGGCGTTTATTAAAGTTCAAGATAAATTTTTTTTAATGTGAATAATAGTAAATTGGTAGATTGAATTAATTGATGAGGCACAATTGTTCGGGGAAATCGATTTAAACAAATTAGGTTCTTGGAAATTAAAGGGACATGCGTGACTTCCGTAATTGATTTCATGATTTTAATGCAATTTTGTATAATTTGCGGAATTCTTTATTTTAATTACGTTTTTATAATGTAGATTGATGATTCAATTTCGATTACTATTGAAATATCTCGGAAACTATTGGGTTTAGGAGAATTTATCAAGGAACCTTTTTTGGAGCTTATAAAATTTTCTACAAAAAATGTTTCACGACATTTTTCGTTAACTACACTGGTTTCGGAGATATTCGCGGTGTAAGCTGCATGAAATTTCTCGAATTATCTCCTCGCATAATTCAGCAATTTCTAAGTTAATATTAACAGAATGTAATTGCAGAAATAAACGTTTAAACTGACATTAACTTCCGCGAGTTTCTGTCACTCCATTGGTCCTCCAATCTAACAAAATCGTTCACGTTTGACACTAATTATCGTATGAAACTCCATTGTTCCCCCGAAAAAGAACTAGAACAGTGTAATGATATTTCTGTCTTCTGAAAATATCGGAAGTACTGTAAAAGTCAGCGGTTACAAGAACCGTAGGACAACGCGGAAGCGAATCGACCCTTCTCAAACTCGGTCAACTCTGGGGCACACCGGTGCTTCTCTGTTGCCTCTCGATTCACTCTTTTTCTATATAAAAACCTCTCCGACTTGCTTGTCCAATCGGGAAGCTGAAAGTAGATGAAAAAAAAAATGAAATAACCCGAGGATACGATGAGAAAGAGAGAAGCTCCAAGGATGAATATAAAAAGAAAAAATGAAATGAGAAGTGGCCCTTGGAACGTCTTCCAGGCAACTGAACTGAATTAACGTGTAACGAACGAATGGAGGAATGAAAAAAAAGTGGTAGAAAAATATAAAAATAACATGAAAATCAAGTGCATATTATGACGCGAATTTGAATTTGCAAGGCGCGTCTCAGAGGTTTTGTTCCTCAAATTAGAATTTTTTTGGAATTAATTTTTTATAGAAGATGAAGTTGATGGGTTTTTTGAAAATTTGGGACCTAATTATGGCGTTTCATTTAAGTATGAATTTTGTGTGAAAAAAAATAATAAAAAAAAAATATTTTTGTAATTTAAGACTTCATTTATCATCCCTAACAACTTTTATACATATATCTTTCATAACAAGATCACAAGAAATTCCCAAAAATAGCCTATTTTTTTAGCTGACGAACTAGACTACACCCTTAAACGCATATGTCATACAAATGTCGACAAATTCCCACCGTCAACTTTCTTTCAGCAAATTATTTCAAAAGATATTTAATCGCATCTTTATTTCATGTTAATATCATCAAATTCTCACATAGTCCCGTCGAATCATGAAAACATCTTACATTAATTCTGGAGCTGGCAAAAATACTTAGAAAGAGATATGAATGTGTGTCTGTTTTGTATCCTTTGGAGGAAGGACATAAAGAAAACTTGATAATAATTCTTTTTTTTTGTCTATAAAAATTGTTGATGTTTTTGAAATCAGGTTTTTTGACCGTTTTCGACTCTCCCCGGACGAACGGTTAATCATAGAGATGGAAGTGATAATGTAGCGACCGCCACGTCTAACAACGCGTCGAGGAACAACGTCGGAGACACGAACTGAGCGATCCACATGAGGTCTCTTGTTTTATCCTGTTCTTATTTAATTCTTTCACTCTTTCCTATCGCGATGCGTATTTTCTTCAATTCTCTCCACGCGGATATTCGTAGATTCCATGAATTCTTCAATACGAATATAATACGGATAATTCAATTCTGCATTAACTGTGACACATGTCACACAAGAACTTACTTGTACATAGTTGATCACGTTCTTTCTGTTACTTTACTTTCGTACATATACGTCTTCTGTCTCAACACAATTACAATAAACTCTAGTGAAGACATTAATTACTTTTGTTAGTGATTGTTCATTGTTTTCTGATAACCTCAATCACACTAGAACCTTTTTTATAGAGCATTGAATTCTCTACCAAAAAAAGCAACGATACACGTAAAAATTTCGATGACAACTGCCATGGCAACTGTCATTAGAAATTCGCCGCTTGTCATGGCGTAAACTCCTATGACATGGCATGGCATCTTGCATGGCATTTTTCTATGACAAAAATTGCCATTGCAAATTCGACACGATTGGTCATGGCATTTTTCAGAACATTCAACTTCGTATAGTTTCGCCACTGTCGAATTTTTACTCACAACCACTCTTTCTAATGGTGTAGAACTTTCTTATGCCTAAGCAATTCATTCATGACAAAAAAAATAGCATGCCGTGCTCTCCAAAAATACTTTCAACGCGCTTTTCATCAAATATCTTGATATCCAAGGAAAATAGCGAAATGTTTGTCAAAATAGGTTTCATTCAAAAACGTCACAAAATACTTCCTCTAAAAAATTACGATATCTCACCGATTAGAGTTGTTGTTCCGATGACTTTTTTTTTGCAAATATTCCGTCCATGGAAATTTAATAACTTTTTCCATGGACATGAGCGTTTGTCCATAGAATCCATGGCAAAATCATTCTAAAACCGCCCATAGATTCCGGTTTGTCCATGGATTTGAGTTCCTTGTTCAAAGAATTTGTCATAAATTGAATGAAATTAAGTCCATGGACGCGAGTTAATTTATTTGTCCATAGACGAAGTTCATCAAAGGAAGCAGGAAATTTTTTTATAAAAAAAGTCCATGGCTATGTCCATAGACCACAAGTCCAAGGTTATGTCCATGGAAACAGCTCTCAAATTTCCATGGACTGCCCATGGAAAAATCTATAGACTTGTCTATGGCCCAGTCCATGGGAAATTTTCATGCGTTTTTTTTTCCTATCTCTTGTTCTGGCGTACGAAAAGGCTCCTACAAGAATTTTTTATTTTTTAAATTTTCAGATATTGGCCAAAGAAACGACTAATATAATCCATATGGAGAAGAAGTCATTTTTCATAGATATCGCGGAAATGATTGAACTCATTTCTCATAAAAAAATAAAAGACTTATGAGTTCCTATAAACTCAGCAGGATACTCTGTCCAAACCCTCATCAGATCAGCCTCTATAGGTACTTCACTGTTAATTTTCGTTCATCGACTCACTTGATGATCGTACTCGACGTCCATTCGAGTGTCTTCCGTCCGTTGATAATCCATCAATTTCCCAGCCATGTAGGTTTGACCGTTCATTAGGAAAGGTGCGTGTTAATTGGGATGAAACCTGTATACAAAGGGAATGGATGAAAGATAATGTTCAGATACATTGAACCCAAAATATTTCCAAAAAAAGAAATGTATGTAGTAGGAGCAATATTTATTTAGATAGCGAGCTGATGCATTTTCAAAATCGTCGTAATTTTCCTGAAGAATTCTAAACAATCAATTTGGTGTCAATAATTTTTAAGATGATGAACAAACTATAAATGGTGTCATCCTTCTCTTAACTCTAGGACGTAGATGTCCGTTATCTCAAGCGCCGGACCGGTCTTCTTGGGTCTTTTTTACCACGGCGAACCGAAGAAATTCTTCGGAAAAATACTCATCACATTGTGAATCACAAATATCTCATTAGTTCTACAGTGAAATTATCGAAATTATTACTCTAATTGTCCGAAGAAATCATAGAAAATTCGAACTAACGGACGATCTCAGGTTCGAACAGGATCTTCAGGTTTGAACGAACTTCAAAGGTTCAAACATTTCAGTAATATTTACTTTGTTCATAATATCTTGAAATCTAATATGGTTAATAAATACACTATTAGAAAAAAATGATTCAAAAGTCAACAAAAATAAATGGAAAGTTCCTGAAATTTAATTCTTGAGAAGCATTCTCTATGAAAATAATCAAATAAAATTTTACAATTTAATTCCAAAATAATTGGTGAAATTTCCATAGTGCCGATTTTCCGTACATATTCGAAAGGGCATGTTTCTTGGTAATGGAATTGCTATATAATTGGGGACAAGTTATAAAAATTCAGGCGGTTCATTTGAATTTTCGATTAATGGAAAATTCAAGTGTATGTGGGTCATTTCAACAAATATCGGACAGAAATCCAGCCTCAAAAAATTCGACATTGTTTTTTTTTGTTCTTTCGACAACTTATGCATAGAAAAAAAGATCACAGAAAACTAACTTATTTTTTTTTTGAGTGGGAGATGTCCCCCACTTCAATTAATAGCTTTAATAGCTCTTGAGAGATTTTGCCCTTACATTTTTCAATCGAATTTACTGTGTTCAGAAGCCCTCAAAAAGAAAAATTGACACATAGCTTCCGGTTGGAAATTTTCTGAATTTTTCAAAAAAAATGATAATTTTTCTCCTTCAGCCCTCCATTATGGTGAAAATCGGGAAATGAAACGCCGAAACGTCGATTTTGTCGTGTTCGCCAACTTTTTCATCAAATGTGATTTTTTTTGCGGGAAATTCAGAAAATTTCGGATCAAAAACTTGTCTCGAAATTTTGATTTCATATGCTGCGCAGCCAACAAGGAATTTAAGAAATAAACTTAGAGGTTTTTTTTAAATGATTTGAGGGAATATTTGGGCCACTCCACTTAAGATCAAACAAAGATTACGTGGCTGAATCTTTGTTCGATATTTAGTGGAATAGCCCAAATATTTTCTCAAATGTGAAATTTCTGAGGCTAGATGTTTGTACGATATTTGGTGGAATGGCTTAGTATTATTCAACTTTCAATTCGAACGCTGAAATTCCAATTTGTGGTTGAAATATAAATGCTCACTGAATTTGGAAAATGGTATAATCCTTGAATTTTCAATAAAAAATGACATTTCAAACATGGCTTTGACCAAAAGAGAATTTGAATTTTCATAATGGAAATTACTATACGTACATATTGATGTTGAATTTTCAATTTTTTCCTAACAGTGTGTTCAATAGAGATATTTTCCGTAGAGCAGGACTGAATCGATAAAAAGAGTCCTTGTGAAGATCAATCAGCGAACTGGTGAACGAAAATAGATAATCAGAATTTTCATAAGTTTCCTTGCAATTCTTTTTGAAAATATTGAGTTTTGAGAAAAAAATGAGGAGCCGAATTACGAAGGAACTTCTATGCATTTCAAGAAAGATCTCTTGACAAATTTCTTCGAATTTCGTAATATTTTTGGAAGATATTTTCAATATAAATTGCGTGTCATTTTGGTGTTTTTATTTCACTACACCACGGCAGTTCGGCTATAATTCATCTCAATTTATCTCTTCATTATTCTTTTTTTTCCGAGCATAACTTCATGTTAGATTGTTCTCATAACTTATGTATTGCATCACATACGAATACGTTGACCTTCCTAATTGTACACTGACCAGCGTAACATTAGAGATGTTTATCCTGTAAAAATTGTTCACGTGAAGTTTTCCCTAATGATTTTATATTCATAGATTGAATCATTCTCCTCATAAGAGCCCTAATCTGATCACTATGACAAAGTTGAGAAAAAAATTCAAGTTCCTCCACGTATGAAATTTTTGACTGAAATCTTATAGAAAAATCGTTATAGAAAATTTTTCATAAAAGATTGGAACCATCCTTACAAGGAATTTCAGACAAGTTTCAATAGGGTTTCGATAATAATTTCGCCAATAAGCCAAGAATTAATAAAACAGTTTTCAGGAAAAGATTGAATCGTTTTAAGTTTTTTACTGCCAATTCATATTTAAATATTCATAGAAGAGTAAATGTTTCTTCGATTTTTTCTCTATTATTAAATTTCTTTCTGTAAGGTAATTTACGAATCTCAATTCCGAATAGAATTCGGAATAGTTTTATTATTTATTTCCTCATATTTCTTTGTTCTATAGATATACTATCTATAAAGTAGAGTTTTACAAAAACATATGTAGATAGTTCTTATTCATGTTCTCTGAATCCTTTGTGTAACCGGGACTCATCAATAAACTCCCATTTAAAGGAAAAACTTGTAAAAATAATGAAACTGTTCTCATGAGCAGGAAGGTTATAAAAAATCCTCCAAAAATAATCACGAATTTCTCATAAGAATCGTTCCAATCTTTTATGAAATAATTTCTATAACGATTTTCTTATAGGAATTTTCATACGTGTCGTACCGCATTAAACGCAAGCGGAACATTGTTTTTAATTTCTCAACCACGCACACAAGTTGACTAAAAAAGAAATAACTTCAACCATTCCTGTTTCTATAGACAATAAGTGTCATACTAACTTAAGGAACGGGGTGAATACGAGACACATGGCAATGTTCCCAGATAAGAAGAATTTCGTGAGCATATAAGATAAAGTATTATTTGTTTGGTTAACCAAAATACCATAAATTGCTGGGCAATGAGGATATGTAGGCTTTTGAAAAATTTATTTTCTCAATGTTTGAAGAAATTCCTAATTTGTAAAAGATACTGAAGGATATTTCACTGAATTTCCGGACCATTTCAATTCCTCTACTTGACCTATTTTGTAACATATTAATAGATAAAACGTACTAGATGTGCGTTCTAGTATGTGGTGACAGAGTCGGAACGCTTAAAATATCTTTTTTCTTTGGTCAGATACTCAATTCCCAATCGGATATTCAATTTCTTTTCGCCATTCAACTCAGGGCTTTTTTTGCGCCGATTCTTAGTTCTCGGACAAAATTGAGATTACGGATGCGAATTATTAATTAGAAATAATAGACCATAAAATCCCATGTATGAGCCATATTTTTATTCATCTATCATCTCATTAACTATACCGATTTGATAATCTGGTATAGTTAAATGAATCAGAAATGTATCTTTAATAAAGATAGAGTTATCATTCATTTCATATATTTCCTCGTTCATAAAACGAAAAAGAAAAAAAGAGATTTTCAGAGCTTAAAAAAATGATTCTCCTCAAATCCACATGTCATTCTTAAGTCCTGAATCGATTTTTCCCAGCTAAATCACGTTAAAGAAGAGAAGATTAGGGGGCAATGTAGAAAACTATCGTGAATGTCTTGAGAAACGAAAAACTCGGGATACCCCGGAAAATAAGGAAGGTACTTCACATATTTCACTCCACATAAACCCATACTCACACACATATCTGGTGTATCTTCGTTATTCTATTTCTCAAGAATCAATATAGATCAACTAGTTAAAGCGATCATTTACATAAAGGAAAGTCCTTTCCCTATCAGTGAAAGTGAAATAACTTTTTTTTCGAAGTTTTCACGGTTTCTGGATATTGAGGATATATCCAAAGATTATTTATTCAAAGAATAAATAATTATTACATCGAAATGATTATTTCAGTGCCACCAACTTCTATCCCAAATCTGTTATGACCTTCAGCTTCTGCCTAACTCAAAGTCAAAGATCACGTCAATATAAAAGTGGAAGTAAACATTTATTCTTTTCAGTTTTATCAACCCGTAACGGACGATAACAGAAAAAAATGACGAAAATACATCAATTCTCGAAATCTCACGACCTTGATAATTTCCTGTGATACAGACATCTCATTTTTTCTCCACAGTATTTTCTGGATAAAATGATACTTTTAATTGTAAGTTATTGAATTTTTTTTTTGATAATGTCAATAATATTTGAGAAAAATGAAAGTGAAAGATTATAATAATACTGACAAAAAAGATGAAACTGATGATCAACAATTTTGACATTTTGCACAGTACAACCATGAGTTTTTCATGATACGTGATTTGATTACTTGTACACTGTTAAAAATTTTGTCGGAATTTTCCGTTTTAAATCTCGGAAATTTTAAACAAGTCACATTCATGCCAAAATTAGAATCAGAATATTAATGAAAGCTGTAAATTTCAGTTCAATTAGCCCGTCAAAATTCAGTGAAATCGGAGATAATTAAGTGAAAAATTGAAAATTCGGGTCATTTTAGTTCTGAATATTCAGGTGCAATTGAAAATTCAAGTAAATTATAAAATTCCCGTCTTACTTC
>JABSMS010018452.1:0-11653 GCA_018902275.1 Aleiodes sp. PSUC_FEM 10030003
CTCATTTTCCATCGATTTACGTAGTTCAAATTTTTTTAAATCGATTTTTCAAGTAGACGTAGAACAAAAACTGATTTTCAGAAAATGACCTATAAAAAATTGAAAAATCGATAAACAAAAATTTGAACTACGTAAATCCATGGGAAATGAGCTCACCTTTCAGCTGGTTTTTGAGTTTCTGCGCTACGACCAATAGAACCGGAGATATTCCCAAAAAAGTGATTTTTTTCCATTCTCGGAAAGGGGACCCCCTTCAAGTCTTGACCAAAAACTCGAATTTCCAAAGAAATAAAAAAATTTAATTTTGACACACGTATTTTTACTAAAATTTCCTCAGCTTTCCAATGGAATCATCAAAAAATCTCTATCTCGAACTATTCAATTCGAGTGTCTATTTAACCCCACTTTCCCCTATATAAATTATATATTTGACAGAATGGAAAAGAGATGTGATTCTAAAAATTAATTCTTACAAAATGTGCTCGAAAAACACTTTCAATCAAACAAAAATACATTAGTAATGTATTTTCAAAGTTTTGAAAATCAATTGGTTTGAAATATTTTATTTTATTGATCTGATACATTTTGTTCATAAACGAAATGTATCCTTCATAGTTAAAAATTAAAATACATTCCTCAAATGTATTGAAAATATTAAAAAGTGCATTATTCCCGATGCAAAAGTAGATACATATTGTATATATTTTTAAAAATATATTTATTTCTACACGGGAGAGTCACGCACATCAAAGTTACCAACAGTTTGGCCGACATACGTGTGAAAAAAAACTCAATACCTTCATTTTCTCGTGTTCTATATGGATAATGTTCTCTTCACTGCCAATTTAATCGCAATAATTGTGTCACGCAAAGCGTCTCTCCTACAACCATACAAAAACTTTCTTTCAAACAATTTTAATATGTTCTTTTTCTTTGCATTCAATTATTTCTCTACTTTGTAATAATTATTATTAAATTCGCGTGTAACAAAGTATGCCGAGTTAATTATTTTAACAAATCAGATTATTAGAGCGAATCAATTAATTTTGTTTCATCTAATCGGTTTTCCAGCAGTAATTGTTTGCGGTACAAAATGTTTGAAATGTTTGCAGGAAGAAAAAAGTAATGTATCCATTGCTTTTTACTCAATCTTGATAAGAACTTGGGATTCTCATCGTCATTCTTGCCTACGTGTTACTTCCACTGGTTCGTAGGCTATCTGATTCATTTTTTTGTTTCGCAATATATGTAAGGATTTTTTGTTTCAAATTTAATGCTCCTCCACTTTATTTTCTATATTCCCCACTGTATTCACTAATGAATTCCCATAATCTCAATCACGTTCATTTGATGACCTCAAAGAGTATTCAGGCCATTTGTCAACGATAACACGTCTTCATAAAACTGTCTGCGGCATGATAAAGAAAAGAAATGAAGAAATACCAAGAAAGAATCGTGAATCGATTCATGACAAAGCACAATATCCGTTTTGACAGTTTATGAGAATGAAAAACAACAAAACGTTATATATTAGCTTGTCGACACTCACTGGCAAATCGATGGAACACGATACTGAAGAGACTATTGTCTCCAAATTGCCTTCACTTTCGCCCAACAATTTCCCCCATTGACAACACGCAATTCAAAAGACACGGAATTATTGTTGGGAATTCATTTTCTTCACGTTTTCTTTTCTGAGAAATTTACGAATATCTTTTGGTTATCCACTTTAACTGTTATCACAATCGCCTTCGGCATCTCGGGCACATTTAACACAGTTCTGCGACGAGTCTTTGACGTAAATAAATCGTCCGGAAGTAATGATGACATTCAAGAATTTTTTGTTTCTCGGTTAACGGATGAAGAGTTTCGTTGAAATAATCGATAATAATATTCGTAATGAAAAAATTGGAGAAGGCCGAAGTAATTGCGAATCTTCGATTTTTTTGTTTTCATTCAAACTGTGATAATTGAGAATATTGTAATGGAGAGTATATTTTAATTAAAACGTATGAATGGCCATGAAATTTTTTAATTTACACTATTGAAATGTGAAGAGGTATTTGTTCCAATTCATCGGTTGATTTAATTAATTACAATGATAGACATTTCATTGCAGAATTGACATTTTCCACATTCAGTTCTGATTTTTTAATTAATTTATAAATTTTAATAGAGCGTATCTCGTATCCATACTTTTTTACTCTTTCCAATTTTCCTCCGGCATTATAATTCACATTGTTCTCTGACAATTCATTTTTTTCCCGATTCGCCTCGCTGTATAAAATCTCTCGAGAATATTTAACTTCAACTACATGGACACGGATGAAATGCATCATGACAAATATAAATAGAGTGTTATTTAATGGAAATAGCTATTTACATTATTCAATGTATGAGATGAAAAATAGATTTCAATTTTTTATCTTGATATTTCTCATCATTTTAGAGTACACAGTGATAGTAAATAAAAAAAATATTTGTAGAGACTGAATGAGTTCGGAAGATAAATTTCAACGATTACTTATTTTTCACGAGTAAACGAATGAATAAAACGTTGGTATTAATTCCTAAATACCAAGATAATACAGAGATAATACTCTCAATATTTCGATAGACTTTAATTCCAAGTTAGAGCCGTAGAATTCAGTAGTGAAGAGGTAAAACAGGATAAGTCGATTTTTTTCGCCGATCTTCTCTTAGAAATATCTCGGAAACTAATGGAGATACGCCCTTTTCACCCTAATGCTTTTTTGTAGAGAATTTCAAGAGCTACAAAAAAGCATGAGGGCAAAAAGGACGTATCTCCACTAGTTCCTGAGATATTTGAGAAAAACAATTTGCAGGGAAAATCGACTTATCCTGTTTTACCTCTTCGCTACTGAATTACATTTCCAATGGATTTGAAATTCATAGAAAATGGCAGAGGTTAATAGCCAAGCATTATCCAACAGTTCCTATAATCTATACACAAATTGAATGCAAGTGTTAGTGAAACTGTGTCTGAATACGGATTTTGTGAGTAAACCAAAGTTTCGGTAGGTAACACTGCAAAAGTTTCAGCTTAGCAACAATACTAGACTAAAATCGATGAGACTGTCAGAATTTAACTGACAACTAGATATACTTTATTGAATTTTCCGTTCCATTAGAGTTTGAATCATACAATTCGTATCTGGAAAAGTTTTTCACTGTTTACGTCGAATTTTGATTTTCTGGCATTCGGATGGAGAGAGATTGCGAAAAGATAAGGAAGAAATTGAGGAAAGAGAGTAAATAATTATTGAAATCACTTTGACATGAGTTAATGATTCTACAGTGAATAAATATCGGTTGACGACATATCTTCGCTGTCTGACAGCAGGTAAACCACTTTGTGGTTTGTGCTTGTTATGTGCTGGTCGATATCGACGTGGAGGACTCGTTGGTACTGTCTCCTTTCTACGATTTGTTGCTCGTACACGCACGTGATATACAATTTAATGATTTCACAGTTATTCGAATAATTTGAATATGTATTAGGGGATTAATTTGGTTTTTTTCGATGAATATCAGAGTTCATAGTAAATTAATAATTAATTGCTCAATTAATTATAATTAATTCTGACATTTCGGAAGTTAACGGATAATTGTCTCCAATAAAAATTCTAATTTTAGATTTCGTAAATTTTACAACAACCACAACCACTGTGGTTGAACAAGTCTCTTACACGAAAGCCCGAGTGATTGATGTTAAAACGTTCTCTGAGGCTAAAATTGAATAGACTTTGGAGGACTAAAAGCTAGAGAATGTCAGCGAGCCCTTTGAAGACAAAATGCGCGTGACACTGGCCTATAATAATTACTGCAAATAATTCATTAGGGAAGATGGAATTGCGTGATCAATAAAAAAATAGCACTCAGTTTAAAATCTCATTTGTGGGGGACTAAGTAAAAGGAAATCCATTACAAGGCAATGAATAATAGAGAATCCCGAATAAACCACGGCTCTGATATTTATAAATATTTTGTTATTCGATCTCTGGTGCTTGTGTCAGGCCAACATTGACAGTTATTGGTTCAATACTTGCTTCTGTGTGTATGGACAATTTTAAAACAAAAGCAAACAAAAAAAACATATACAATCGTGTAAAAATAAAAAAATAACGACAGTATCCAATTCGTGCGTTGACGAATGTACCCGGATACGTTGCGTGTCACGAGATAATGTATCCCCCTGCCTCCTTTTCTTTATTTTCATTTGAGAATGGAAAAAAACTAGCTCATCCGATACATAAAAAAAACTCTTAGCAACAATTTATATTATTGCACAGAATTTTAATGATTTTGTTTTTTTTATTTCATCATGATTTTTTTGCTGAATTTTTTTTGAATTGAAGATTCATGGAATATCGTCCCTCTAGAGGCAAAGGGGCGTATCGATATGCAGATGAAATATCGAAATCGCAATTTTAATTCTCGTGAAGACAGAATTATCCCTGAAAATTCATTTGTCCTTGGAAATTCAACTCAACAGGACTTTGAATTTTCGTGGAATTTATTCACTGAATAATCCACTTGAAATGTGCACGAAAAATCATAATTTAGAAATTTTACCAATAATTTTTGCTGAAATTTCAAAGTTTATTCAAATATTTTCATATTCAATGAATTTTAAAAAGATAAATTCCATGAAATTTTATTCCAACTGAAGTTTGTTAAATATTTCAATAATTTTTTCCTTGAATTTTCAATGAAAATTTTCTAACACTGTACAAGATTTTTTCTTTTCCAGATATTTATTGATGAGATTTTTTTTGAAGGATGTTCATGGATTTTCTTTCCTGAAATATTTCGACGTCTAACCAAGACATTACCTTGACGGAAATTGATGATGATTAATGACCGAATAATCATGAATTCTGCAGCGAAATAATCATAAATTTTACACACTAACAATTCTCAACGGCTTGCCTACAATTCACCCAGTTGAACATCTTCATAACTGTCATGAATACGCCACGTCTATGAATTTATGTTTCTCAGTTAACGTTTGCCTCGGCATAACTAAGACGAGCTAGCCCTCAAGCACAAAACCGTAAGTGTCTCTTCGTAGCTTAACAAGTCGCAATGTAAAGACCCTGAAGATGCATTTAAGGCCAACTGTATGTATTACATTTCATTCAGTGAGTTTATGGAGGAATTTTTCTTTCATAAAAATGCAAGAGTGTAAGAGACTAACAAGAAAAGCTACATTGGATGTAAAAAATGTTGAAACTGAAAGAAAGAAGTAGAAAAAAATAAATGAGAGATGAGAAAAAGATTTTCTTTCATGTTTTGCGAAATAAAACATGTCTTACATCACATTATTCTTTTGAGTACGGAAATGAGTTACATTCTTTGCAAAACAACGAAAAGAAAAGATTAAAAAAATGAGACGTTGAAATTGGATGATGCCGCTATTTCTACAGAATAAATCTAATAGCCTATTATATCATGAAAATGTTCTCCAATATAACCAATGAATAATGACATCCATCTTGGGTTAAATCAGAAACGTTCAATCATCACTTTATACGTGATACAAAAGAGAAATGAAATATTACAAATTATGATGATAAATAATTTTCGAGTGAAGAAAACAATTCATCGCTCATTTATTTTTTCGTGTGAAACTAAGAAAGGAATTATATTTTTAAAAAATTGTGCTGAAATAATATTCGTAATTAAAAAATTGGAAAAGGGTAAAGAATATTTTAATCATAGAATAAGAATGAACATTAAATTTTTTTCGCTGATAAAAATTTAATTTACATTCTTAAATTGTCAAGCGATATTTGTTTCAATTCATTGGTTGATTTAATTAATGACAGACGTTTAATCATCACTTTGTACGTGTAATAAATAATTTTTGAATAGAGAAGAAAATAATTTATCGTTCATTTATTTTTTCGTATTAATTTTTTTTCGTAAAATTGTTGAGAATGAATTGTAAAGTTTAAATATTACATTCATATCTATGATTGGCCCGAAATTTATTTCCCACGGGTGCAATGACTCCATTCCTTCAAAAGTGCCGTTGAAACTCGCGCTTCTAACAATATTCTCCTCTATCTCGCAGTTTTTTTTCCGTTCCTGACGCTTTATCTTTTTTTTTCTTTTTTGTTTATGGTGTCGAGGAAAAGAAAGAAGAATAGAACAAGTAAAAAAGTCAGGATAACCCTCTCGAGAGAAGCCTCGTTATTCGGAGGTTTCAGAGGACTCCAGGAGTATGTCGAGAAAGCCTCAGGGGTGTTCCGGTGCTGCTAGCCCTCTCAAGTACTCAAGACACCCATTGGTCAAGGGAAAAAACTTATTTTTTTGTTCCTTCTCGCCTGTCTAGCTCCCTCGTTACCCTCCGAGTTTGAGGGATACTTGAAGCCAGGATTGCTTATGGCGAAGTAACTTCTTTTCTCCTTAATAGTATTTTTTTCTCATCAATTTCATTACGATTCGATCTTGAAAATAAAACGATCGTTTGGAAGACACGATCATTTTCTTCCAAAGTTTGTGAATTTTATGATATTTCTTCGATTTCTTTTGGCAATAATAAAAGTTTTATTGGAAAATCTTTTCATGTACTTCTCTCGGTTTTTTAATCATTAATAATATTCCCGTGTAGAAAAAACAGCACACAATATGCTCAAAAAAACACTTTCATTTGAACAAAAATACATCAGTAATATATTTTCAAAGGATTCAAAATCACGAGGATTTATTAATTAGTTCGAAATATTTTTCAACGAAACAATAAAATATCCTTGATCTGATATATTTTATATATGAACAAAATGCATTCTTTATAGTTAAAAATTGCAAATATATTCAATATTTAAATATATATTGATCTCCACGAGTTGATAATGATAAGTTATTTCAGTATAATAATGATTGCAATTAAAATGAAGACATTAATTAATGAGATATTCATTAATATTACAAAGCTACCGGAGCTCAAACACATCAAGCACTGGTATTAATATCCCTCAAATGATTTGCCCTAATTCCAAAACGTCTCAGGGACTTATAGCTTACGATTACCCCTCTTCTTCATCGAAGAACACGTTTGAGAAGTTAATTTCCTTCATGTACCCAATCATCAACGAGATAATCGTAGAAGAAATAAAAATTGAAGAACCTACAACAATTAATGTTCTTTCATTCCTCCGATTTCCGTGGCAGCTGCAATTTCATGAAAATGATTGAAAATAGTGAAGATTAATTTGACCATTTCGTGCAGGAACGTCAGAGAAAACTATCGCAATGCTAACAGGCTTCAAAAAGAATGTAAAAAAATCACCGCGAAAACTAATCCCTTCCGGACCTTTTTTCAGATTCGCTGACATTTTTATACGTCAGTCCCTATGATCACACTCTATCTATATATTCTTGGAAGGATTTTCCGCGGCAATAACGTGAATCCGATCGTTGAGAAGCTTCGAGCTTCAATTTCAAGAATAGAATGATTCCCTTTTTCTTTCCTGTCTTTCTTTTCGTCTCATTTTTTTTTTTTTTTTTTTTTTTTTTAATGGAGAACTTCTAACGCAGTAAAGAGGGATTTTTTTTTTAGATTAGAGCGCTGGGGGAACGGCGACTCGGTCAATTTTCATTTGCGAATTTAACTGTGAAATTTCAGCAAGGAAAATGTAGGACAATCCTGTTTAGTCACCAAGATCTCATTCACCCTCTAACGTACTTTCATTTCACGCCAAACGTAATGTCTCAATCTTGAGATAGTTTCATTACATTTACCGTGTGGTTTATACTTTAATGCTGAACTGTTGGTGAATTTCACAGAACAGTTTCGGAGGAAAATAAAGAAAGAATAGTTTTTCTTTTTTCACAATAAAGTGATAGAAAATTGTTAGGGAGTCGGGTAAAGTGGACCTCCATTTAAAATTCTAGAGAAAATGTGAGTAAAATTCCGTTTTTGTGATAGCTTTGGAAATTTGTTTCGTGCGTCGAAAATTTTTGAAAGTAATGGGAAATTTTTTCTGTTGAAAATCAAAAAATTGTATTTTTTCCAATATTTCAATCTTTTCCAAATTCGATATTTTTCAAAAATATTCCTAATTTTTTTTTTATTAAAAAAATCCTGATTTTTGAAATTCTCTCTCAAAAATTTCCTTCCGCGCTCCATTTTGCCCCACCTTCCCTCATTTGAAGTTCAACATAAAAATATTGAAATATTTAACAATCTTCAATTAATTTAGTTTCACAAAATTTGTATCTTGAAATTGAATCCACACATTGGTATTAAAATTCAATTTATCCAAATAGCGTAAAATTTTCAATTAATCCAGTTTTTTAACTCAACCTTTTATTGTTCCATTTAAAAGTAATTAATGAAAAATTAATTATTTTAATTTTAGTACTAGCTCGAAACGTACCAAAGCAATGTTTTGTTGTAGTTGATGACAGGTAAATTTTCATCAAAATGCATGTGAATCATTGAATTTCATGTACGGGAAATGCAAATAACGAGGCTTGTAATTAAAGTCCTCGTAAAGACAATAGCATCCACTTAATATGCCTGTCAGTGTACACCCCCTGAAATAATGATCCTCGTCATTATGATAAACCCTCTTTCCACGTTTTTCTTCCACAATAAAAAATCAGTAATGAAAATTAATAATTTCGCGGTAATATTGGACATCATTGCATAATAATTTCATTAAATTGGATGATAATTGCCTGAAAAAAATACAAAGGGAACAATTCAATCAATGTACATGAGATTAAATGGAAATTAATTTTTCTTTCACATTTAATTGAATTCTCGAAATATGTTTAATAAATTTAATTAAATTCATCCCTCGAATAATAATTACTGGAAATTATTTTGACAGGAAAATTCGAGCTAAAAACAATAATTATCCGACGAATTTAGAATCCCGCGATTTGTTTAGATGTCATGCACAAGTTTAATACGAAAACGCACGATCAATGTGACACACGAGGGCTTTAACTGAAGACTGATGTCTGCAACAGTGTTGCATTGACGAAACTTTCAACATAATTCCTAACAAAGCTTTCATGGCTATTGTGTTTACGTATGTCTATGTATGTTTCGCGTTCTATTACGATTATTGATCTACTAACAAAAACAGAAACAAAACTGTGCCAAAGTGAGAAGGGATAAGGCATTAATGTCAAAAGTAAAAGGCGTCAAACTTGAAATTAGAATGTTTTGATAGCAACGAAAAACAATTATAAATGTGTCACGCACACTGAAATTAATGAAAAAAAAATAAAAATTGAATAGCACTTTTTTCGACATTTTTTCAGCTTTTATCGCCTTCGCAACCGAACAATAACTTGCGAATCGCTTTTATAACGGTGTTGATTTTTGCCGGAAAATAAAAATTCATTATCGCATGGAATCTTTTATTCAATTTTCATGCATGCAAGTTTGATGCTTTCAATGATTCAAATTGAATGAATTCTTTATCCGTAAACCGTTACTTTTCCCATTGCAAACGAGGCTTTTTGTCTGTTCGATCAATTGTATTCAATTGGTTTTTAAAATTGTTAGAAATAATTTATTCAATGAACGTGACCCCGAAACATTGCGAGTTATTTATATTATTTTTATGATCGGAAATTAATTGATTATTGATTTCCAGAAAAATCTGAAATTTCAGGAATAAAAAAATTAATTAAATTTTTCATCGTCCAATACACAGTAAAATTTCGATGAATTGCGAGCAATAAAATCCATGCATTCACTTACTCATTCTCCCTCGTATTTCCGCTAATTTGACTCTTTCAATTGCAAATAATTTGAGAGTAAATGATAACGAAACTTAAAAAAATTAAAATTGTATTGTTTCAACCAATAAAAATTTAACCATCAAATGACTAATGAGAGCAATTTCACAGGAAATTATAGTAATTACGTGTAATTGAGAAGATTAATGTTATCCAGTATAATACAAAATTGTAACAATACATAATATCCCGTGGAAAATGTGGTACTACTGTAAAAGAGTGACCAAGTTAAATTATCCCCAACTCAGACAGCACGAACATCACATTCACTTAAGTGCCCTCTTAGAGAAAATTACAATCACGCTGGTCATTTAAAATGAGTATCAAATATTTGCCAGCTACTTGTGCCCATCGTTGTATGATTACGGAGAATGGAAAAATGTGGGAAATAAGGTCGGGAACAAAAAAAAGGACAAAAAATTATGCGCAGTTGGCGAAAGGTTAAGATATATTCGTAAACAGTGGCTCCAAGAGCGAGCGCGAGACGTCGTATTTTATTCTTGTTATTTCAAAGGGTACACGTTTAATCAGAAATGATAAATAGTGTGGTGAAATGTGAAGAACGAGAATTATTTAAAGTGGTAAACTAAAATGGGTTATTTTTTTTTAAAAATGGCTTTTCGATATATTTTATTGCGAATATCGTCAAAAATGGTTTAGAGGAAATTGTGTAGAAACTTTTTTTCCGTGCTCACTCAAAGTCGATTATTCAATGAATAAATGAAACTACAGGGCAATTCATAAAAATTAAAATAATTCCGTTGAATTTTCGACTAATAAAAAATTCAGATTGCTTCTAAAACTTTTAATACTCATGAAATTTTAAAAATCATATTCTTCTCGAATTTCCAATCCTTCTCTACCACTGTCCATGTCATTTTTCGATGTCTCCCACCACTACTATCCAAATGACTTAAAAGCTCGAGCGAAAAAGGGTCGAATCCCGAAAATGAGGTGATTGATTTCTTTTTTTCCAACGTGATCCCCTTTCGAACATGGCAATCGCATTAACTTAAAGACAATCCAGGGCATTCCTTTGTAATTCATAAAGTAGGTAAAGGTTGTTATATCCACAAACAACTCCAGAAATAGAGTTGTCTAAAGTTTCATTCTATTTTTAGTAAAACAATAAATATTGAATATTCATGTTTCACCATCGAATTTTTCTCACCTTGGTATTCTATCATAACTGTCCCAACTAGTCAGACAATTGTAACTGCTGTATCTACTGGAGCTCGCCATTTCTACTGTTACCCCAAAAAAAACGTTTATTACACCATTTTTTAAAACAGTCAATTATAATTATCAAGTTCCAAATGAATTATAATTACTCTCATCGTTCATTAATTCATTTGAATATTTCTGTCGAATCGTTTAGCATCAATTATTTAATAATATTGCCTCGTTAAATACATCGATTAATTTTCTCATGAATATACAATTTTTTCCCCAACGAAACACTTGCGTTAGTTTATATTCTATTTAACTACTCGTTTTACTTTGAATTTCGAATTTCACGATCACTTCAATATTTAAGTACACAATGGGAGTAAAACACTCATAAAAAATACACATTCGATACTTGCACTTAGGTTTTGGGTACTAAGCCACTAAATTTGGACCACGTCACTATTTTAATTCCTCTCTTTTATTTACTTGTTTTTTAAAACGTTTTTCAATCAATTATTGGACCATTTATTTAATGATTATTTAGACGAAATGATGAATTCAAAAAGTAACGCGTTTAATTGCGTTTATTCATGAAATATTTTCATTAAAATAGTTCTACGTTTTTGGACCCGCCAACCAGCGTTCAGTGATAATTTAATGATACCTCCACTCATTATTTTTATATTTAATATAA
>JABSMS010018463.1:0-11653 GCA_018902275.1 Aleiodes sp. PSUC_FEM 10030003
ATTTGTTAAATTGGCGAGGGTTTTCTTGGATTTAAATAACATGAGATTTAAGTAACAGAAAAGTTCCTCCTAATTTTTTTATCATTCAATGTTTCAGTATTTGCTTCTTTTTTTGTTCGAGAAATCATTGAAATTAGATTTATTAAATTCGCGAGTTTTTTTTGGAATAGGACATCATCGACTATCGTTGAAACAAATTGGACCGAAACAGTGTGCGTGCGGGCTTCGGGTTCCAAGACATTTCTTCTTAACGGTCCAATTGTTATTACTCGCGTAACTTCCAGGAAGTTTTCAGCGCCAATTTCCCCCACCACTTTTTATTGATTTTCATTGTCTTAAAAATTCTTCTGTGAAGTTAACTTGAATAATTCCATACTATTTTTCTGTTGCAATCATCTTAATTATTCTGCTTCAATTTGTTAAGAACACTGAAGAATATTGAAGCAGTTAAAGTTTTTATGGGAATATCTCGCAATCTATGGGAGATAGAGAAATGTTTGTGAGGACTTTTTTTTGGGTTTTAGGAATCTATTTCCCCGAAAGAAATTCCCTGAAAAAAAATTCCCCATTCAATCATTTTCCCGGAAAGAATTTCCCTTTGCAACAATATACCGGAAAAAAATTTCTTAAATAAGTTCATTGCTCAATTTGTTTTTCTAATTATGTGAATAAAAAACATGAAAGAAAAAAAGATAATTTATTTCCATAATTCTAATCTAACAATATATCTTTAGCATTATTAGTATCGTTTATATAATGATCAATTGAATAATAGACTGCCGATAATTCTTTATTAAAATACATGATGAATTGATTATTTTTATTCCTGAGTAAAATAATTTTGCCGAAAATCATATTATAGCAATTTCAACATTTCCGGTCATTCATTGGTGCAGTTCTTTATTTTGTTCATTCACTAGAGCATCCACCCGAGGAATTGATTTTTCCTGGGAAACTTCTTTCGAGCGATATTTCTTTAATGATGATCTTCCCACGGAATTATAAAGAAGGGAAATTATTCCGAGGAAAAGAATTCCGAATACCACTTTTTCCTAGCTCTGATCTTCCTCCATAAAAAAGTTGTTTCGAAAATTTCTCTATCTCCTTCAGATTCCGAGATATTCAACGAAAACTGATGGACTAAATTATTTAAATCTGTTTCATCGTTTCACGAATTCATTCAATTCCAATTTAAGAAGAAAAATGAAGAATTATTTTGCAATAATTAATTTTTTTCAGTGAGTAATTTCGTATCAGAGATGTCACCAAGTATAATGTCAACATCAGTAAAAGAATTGGACATGAATTTTGGCAGATCAATGACAAATCATCACTTATCAACTCATCATCACGATCATCACAGTCCACGATCATCAATTTCCATGCACTCATCACCATCATCGACACACTTAACGCACCATCATCACAATCATCATCATCATCTAGATAACAAAGTATCCTCACCACCGGGATTACACAATTCGACAAACAGTAATTCGTCGACACCAAGTGCATCGTCAACACCAACTGCCACAACTGAGACTGGTAACATAACATCGAATGGCAATGAGGCATCGTCAACAACAGTCAAACCGCCATTTAGTTATGTTGCATTGATTGCAATGGCTATCAATCACAGTCCACACAAGAGAGCAACACTGAGTGAAATTTATTCATATATAACAACGAAGTTTCCATATTATGAAAAAAATAAGAAGGGATGGCAGAATTCAATTAGGCATAATCTTTCATTGAATGAGTGCTTTGTTAAAGTACCGAGAGAAGGTGGCGGTGAGAGGAAGGGAAATTTTTGGACACTTGGTAAGTTGCAGGAAGTGGAATTCATTAAGGTAATCCAAGTACTATCAATGGCACTGATGACATTGCAGATTTATTGAAAAAAAAATTGCACATTTTGAGATCTTCAATAACCAAAATTGTCGATTAAATGACGTCAGAAAATTTTGGAAAAATTCCTAAATAGTGAGCATTACTCAAATTACATTTTGCAATGTATAACTTTTTTTTAACATTTCCTTTTTATGAATGAATGATGAAGATTGTTCAAACTTTCGGGAACCTTATTTTTTTAAAGATAAATTTTTGTAGAAAATATTTATTACGATTTTTTAAAGATGGTTTTGAGGATGAAAATTAATTTTCATAGATTTTTCTTACAAATTAAAGCATTCAATTTTTTTTTTAGATTTTTAGAATATTTTCTTATGACTCAGAATGGAAAATTAAATTTCAACACTGAAATAATTAAATAACTAAATCATTGGAAATTGTCTGGTAATTGAGCTCGAATGATAGTTGTTATATATAGCTACCATCGTTCAAAAAGATTTAAAGAATATACAACATTGCTGAAGTACTTGGATATCCTTGATTCTTCAGCATCGATATTTCAGAATTTACACTCGTTGCTTATTTCGAAGATATCTCGAAAACTATTGGGTTTATGAGAATCTATCAAGAAACCTTTTCTTCAGCTCTTGAACTTCTCTACAAAGAAGGTCTCCTGACATTTTCCTCTAAACCCACTCGTTTCCGAGTTATTCACAAAAATAACGAGAGTAGAATTTCTCTGATTGATCCCTCGCAATTGAATTATTAATTGACAATTAAAAATTATCAAATGAATTGTCTTCTTGATCATTGAACGGAAAACGTTTTTCATTAGATCCGCAGTACGATGATATGTTCGAGAATGGCAACTACAGAAGACGAAAGAGAATGAAGAGACCCTACAGAAGTGCATCATATCACAAATCATTATTCGGCGATCCGTATCCAACGAGTCACGTTCATCTTGGTGCTACGAGGAATATATTTGGACACTCGCCGCCATCTTATGGGCCCACTGCCTACACGAGATATGATACCAGGTAATGAACCAGTGTTTACAAAAATGGCGGCCGTTGAAGATAAAACGGATTGGAGAGAATTCGTTGAATAAAAGTTAAATAAAATGAATTTAATTTGCCGATGATTTTTTTTAATATCTCGGAATTGAAGAAAGATACGAAAATTTCGATGAGGATCTTTTTTTTGGGCCTCATTCTTCTCTATAAAAAAGGTTCCAATGAAAAATTCCGTATCTCTGTTATATTCCGGGATATTCACAAAAATTTAACGGCAATTAATAATTGATTTGTCTTGTTTTGCTAGAATTTGCCACAAAATTGATTCTTTTAATGAATTTAATAACAATTAGATTTTTTTTTAGCACGTGGGGTCTTCAGCAGGGTCAGTTGTCCTACAGTCATTGTCAGGTAATGATTAATATTTTTTTTCACACTTCAAACAATTAAATTAATAAAAATTCGATCGATTCATTATCGTAAGTTTTGTTGGATTGATTCATCTCAGTGAATAAATAATTTAAAATTATTTCTACAGCTTCAGCCGCAATTGCAACCAATGCAGTCAATGCAAATACCGGCAATGAACGGTTACGGTCAATTCAATAGCTTAAGTGAGTATTAAAATCTCATTTTCATTTTTTAAACGTGAAAAATTCATTCTCAAAGAAATTAATAACCGAAGGGTCTCAAGGCAATTACCTTGACGTTTCAGGTGGGAGTTCTGGGTCACCAGCCGCCATGGGCGGTGGGACATTCGCTAGTAACTTTGGACCATGTGCGAGACGGCACGATGGCTACTGGGGAGACAGTGAGTAAAAAATTCTTTGTAAAATAGAGGCGTGAAGTGAAAAGATTGAAAAGGTCGAAGAATTATGTCCGGCTTAGTTCGAGAATATCTCGGAAACTATTGGAGTTAGCGGGATTTATGAAGAGACCTTTTTTGTGGGAAATTAAATTCTCTACAAAAAAGGGTTGAAGGTGCAACCTTCAAAACCTAGTCGGTTCGGAGATATTCACGGATTAATGCAAATTGAATCATCATTCTTTTCCTTTCACTTTAAAAATCTTTTCATTATACAAATTGATGAAAAATTCTACATAAATCGTCAAAATATCAACTTTGCAAACGAATTGAGAACTCAAAGGAAAAGTATTAATCCCAGTTTGATCACCTAATTTTGCAGCGCTTTTTAAATCATTTCCTTGCAGACTTACTAATTGAAATAGAATTAATGAAAAAAACTGGAAATTTTCTTTCAAGTTGATAAACACTGGAATTTTTTCAAAAATGTTTTGTTGTGCTGCGTATTAATTATAATAAAATTAAAATAATTTCTGCGGCCTTTTCCTCATGAGGTGACCAAACTAGAACTAAAAACGTCTTTTTATTTAGTTAAAAAATGGAAATTAATCGGCACAATGATACTTGAACTTTCAGTGGTACCTGTAAAGGAAGAACCAGGCAGTTCCACAGTGACTTCCGGCGGTGTTGGTACTCTCGGAGTTGGTGGAAGTGTCGTAGGCTCAGGAATGTCAGCAGCAGTCTCATCATCAGGTTTTGCTGGCGTTGATTTCCAATCGCGTCCAAAAGTTTACATGTGAATTATCTTTATTTATATTAGAAGTAAAACACTGAAAGAGAACTTCGTTTTTTTTTCATCATAAACCGTCGCATCCGGTATCCGGCGGCAAACGTTCTTAAGACGAGTGTTAAAAAAAAGACTCGTCGAAATAAAGAAAAAAGAATGAATTAAAGTTAGATAAAGTAATACGTAAAAAAGAAAGAAACTTTCGAGTGAAAAATAATGAAAAAAAAGAGAAGTAATTAAAATTACTTGTGATGTCAATAATGACAATGTAAATGTGTATCTTTAATCGGTACTAGCCTCAATTGTTCTTAATTAAGAAAGCGTTGATTTAAGATTTATTTAGATTTTAAAAAATCTAATTTTTTTTTCAAGATCTCTCGATTTCCTTTTCATATTATTGCGTAGGATTAAACATATTTATGTTACCAAGAAATATATTAAAAAAAAGAAATATAAATACTATAAATGGTATAGTAGCAAAAAGTTATCATTTAATTGTAATCAATCAAAATAAATTTAGTTTATTTATCACCAAAAAATTATTGAAGTTTGAATTCATTGTCCTTATGTAATTGATGATTTTCTCGCGTTCTCTTAAAAATTTCGTACAATCATTTGTTTACTACGAAACCTCGGAATCTGCGATTCGACACGCGTCATAGCGGAGATAAAATAATGCGCAGAATTAATTTCATTACGAAACTGGTGGAATTACCGGAATGAATTGAAGGAAAAAACGTTTATTGTGCTTGGATTCAACGTAAATAAAAGATAAGGATGTTAAATCACATAACATTGATGAATTAAGTTCAGATTTATATCTACGAGATTTGTGGAGTTAATTATGGAATTGAGGAGGTGTGGAGAGACACGGAAGCTTCACTCAATTAATATGCATTAACGGATTTCATTGATGAGAAAATATTTTTAGATAAAGTTAATAACTTTTGATGAGAGAATCCTTGAATTTTAATGAAGCGCGGGGAATTTCTGGAAAATGCGGAACTACAATCGATTCTGGTCAAATATTTTCTGAGATAATTAATGAAAATTTTTCCATCATTTCGGAAACTTTAAAACAAAATTTAGTAGAGAAGAAATGGATTAAGTTGACTCGCTTCAATTTTCCATTCAATTTTTTTTTAATATCTCAGAATTGAAGCAAGATACGAAAAAATCTGTGGAGACCTTTCTTGTAGAGCGGAAAAAGACCTATAAAAAAGGTCCGAATGGAAAATTTCGTATCTCCATTATTTTTCGAGATATTAAAAAAAAACTGGAACAAAATTGACTTTTATCGAAAAAATCGTAAATCAGTTTAAATCAACTTCATTAGTTGACGATGTTTTTTTTACATCATGGGACTTCAGAATTTTAAGATGTTGCGATACACGGTGGGCTATATGGCCAACAGAATTAGAAACACCGGGCTTAAGAAGTCGCGTGAACGACTGAAGAGTGCGTAAAACATGCCGCAGAGAAGTTTAAATGATGTGGGACAGCTGAGGATCCTTTCGCCGCGCGGCTATCAGATGAGAACTCTTATTTTTTATTCCTCTTTATTTCCATTGAGTTGACTTTTTCCCTCGGGAATTTCACTTCATCGAGTTAACATTGTTAAAGGAATTATTTTGTTTCAAATGAAAAAAAAAATCTTTGAATTGCATCTTCGTTCTTCAGTTTTGTTTGTGTATGGACTCGTTCGACGAATGGATACAGGCGACTCCACTGTTCTCTCATTCTATTTCTTTTCTTTTCGTTTGAATGGTCCAAGTTGCGCGGGACATAAAATCAGACATAAATAACTGGAACCGAGCTAAATAACGCGTACGAAGCCGAGATATTTAATAATATATATAGTCGAGGCTCGAAGAAAACTGAAGAAAAAAAGATATTTGAGAAAGAAAAGTTTATTTCTTTCCCTCAAAATTTCGCGCATGTTATCCACGATTATTTACGAATAGTAAATAGTAAACAAAGATCAGCCGTTAACTTTAATTCATAAAAAATTACTTGAATTATTTAGTTGTCAACATTCGTCTTTATTTTTTTTTCCAATTTCTTCGTCTTTATTTCACCTGTAAATTACCAGACTGAAGGACACTTTGAATTATCACGTGCTCTCAAAATTTGACACTCTTCATTTTCATGTAAATAATAATTTATCGAAGACTTTAGTGTCACTATGTTGTCCGCAATACCACAAATTGCATTGAAAACATCAAAGTAACAAAATCAGGGATGAAAAATAATAAATTATCACCCAGAAGTAACATCATCACTTGGATCATTTACATGGTAGAACTATACGTTAGTCTTTCGTATTTCTCCATCTCGCAGTGTCACTAACAATCAAGTTAAAGTTAATGACGTCCTCTCACGAGATTTCCTGAGTTTAAACGTTCTACATTACTCGTTTTGCCTTTTTCTTATTTTTTCCTCCACACGAACATTTGAAATTCTTCTTGTTTTTCACTTTGATTCCCTTGGGAATGGAGTATAGATGTTGTGTGCATTCTGTGTGTGGCACACGGGCCCCGGTTTGGGCGCAATGACGCGGGCAATTTGTAGCCAAGTGTCAACGAGTCTATTTCGGGGCTTTTTGGAGGCGGGCGGATGGGAACACAGCATTACGGCTTTTCTTCTCCCCTGAGGCATTTCTTCCTTCTTCTTGGTGTCTTTTTTTTCATTTTTCATTCTTAGTGGATATTACGATAGATTCCGTCGTAAAGAGTGGATTTTAGGGATCACTCGTTATTAGATGTTAAATAATTTTTTTCTTGAAAAAAAGGGAGAATTCTGGGAAAAGTCGCGGAGAATCGATTTTTCAATGAAGCGGTTTGAGATAAAATTTGTTTAATGATATCATTGAAATGCGGAGATTTCCGGTGGAAAATGGGAGCTAGAATTGATTTTTGAGGATTTTTTTTGGAAATTCAACGATTATGGACAATAATTGAAGATGAAATTTTCGTAATTTCCGGAAATTTTTGGGTTCTAATTTTTCTAGCGTAAAAATCCAAAAACCAAATGGAAGATTCATTGATTTAGGTGATTTTTAATCATTTTTTAATCATTTTTGAGAGGGATGTTGAGAAAATAACAGATTTCTTTGTGAAATGGGGTCGGACTAATTCAAAAATGATGGAAAAATTGTTCACAATCGCATGAATCGATGGCAAATGAGTTTACCTGGAAAATATTTGCAAGAAATTGGAAATTTACGGAAATGAAAAAGAACAATTTTTAATAAAACCATCGAATTAAAAACATAAATTTAAAAAAAACTATTCCATGAGAAATTTTCTAAACTTTTCAATGAAATCGTAAAAAAATCCATTTCAACTATTCTCACGCCTCTTGAAGGATTTTTTATAATTATAAAAAATCTCCAAATGAAAATTCTTTAATCTCGATAAAAAAAAACATTTTCAATGAAAACTTTCAACAAAACCGACGAATTAAGAACAGAAATTCAAAAAAACACTGTTCCATGGTAAATTTTCTGAACTTTTCAAATGAAATCGTCGAAAAAATTCCATCTCAACGACTCTCACTTCTCTCAAGCAATTTTTTATAAATATAAAAAATCTCCAAATGAAAATTCTTTCATCTCAAAAAATTCTTTCATATTCAATAAAAACCCATATTAAATATGAAATCAACGTCTTTCAGATGATTCTCATCACTATAAACACATCCGAAAATGATTTTCTCATGTTCTTTAATTAACCTGCAGGTAAGTATAAACTAAAGTATTAAATTACTTTGATTCATCAAAAGTATCGTATAAATGATGTTAAGTCATTTGAATCTCACTGACTCATCTTCTCCACTCTGCAAGACTTTAAATTTCTCCATAACACATTCAGTGCAGTCGTAGATTCGATGATTAACGTACACGTGCCACACAAAACGCAGAATCTCAAAGTGCTGAGTGAGCCACAAGGAGTCTCTTTTCTTCCTTTTTTTTCGCTCCATTCTGTTCACAACTTTATTTTCCTCTTCATTTTCTTGTTCGTTCTTTCTTCGTTTTTTTACTTGCCACTTTCATGGGTATATTTATGTATCAACTGTGCGGCCTATTACTTCTCGTCGTGCTCAATGACTCTTCATGCATTCACACATTTAACTTGGATAATAGAGGGCACGTCTGAAAGGTTTTTTTATCTAACGAAAATATCACCATATTTTTATATTTAAATGCATTTTTTTACAGCGAACAAAAAGTGGTTTTCTTGAAATTACTCGGGAAATAAACGAGATAGAGAAATTTTGGTGGAGACGTTTTTTGTAGAGAAAAATGAGAACTACAAAAAAGGTTTCGACGAAAAATTTTCTATCTCGCTTAGATTCCGAGATATTCAACAAAAACCGATTTTAAGTTCCAATTCTTTCTTTCGATTTTTTTTTAATTTTTAAGCTCAAAAAAATAATTTCATTTGAATTTTTCTTCAATTAAATTCTCTCAATTTTAATGTCTAATTTTTTAAATAAAATCAAAATATGATGAAATTTTTATGAATGCGTTAGAATATTATCAAAAATCGGTTAAAAAAAACGATAAAAGTGGCAACTTAAATTCATTGAAATTTCATGTTTTTTCTTGAATCTATTTAAATATTCTCGTTTCTAATCAGGCGAAAATTAGGAAATTCAGTCAGTTTCAATACTCATTTGAGAGATGCGAACATTAATATCGAGACATGTTAAGAGCGAGCTTAGAATTATCACTTTCTTCCAACTAATTATGCTATGAATCGCATCAATTAGTATCGAAATATATTCTCTAACATTTGCAGAATAAATTTCATCCGCTTTTTTTAACAATTTTTTTAATTAACTGACTTAATTCTGAAGTTGGGTCAAATTTCAATTTTCAACTCTTTTTTTCACTTTTCCTGATGAGAGGAAAATTCTTTGAAAAATCAGGCAGTTCCAGGAGCAATGAATCTTGCTTCGATAAAATTTTCGAATAACTCCCGACGAATTGAGATTCCCACACAGAGAAAAATTACAACAAAAATTACCGAACCTTTTCAGTAACCACGGGACATTTTCATGCTGAACAAAAAATTACTGAATTACGCACTGAAAACCTTTCCAGAAATTTCCAGTGTGTAATTCAAAACAGATTCAGAAATTTCGAAAGTAATCTCTTCAAAAATTCCCGAATCACTCCAAACTTTTTAGTCCGTGATTCAGGAATTTTCTGTTTATCATCAAAATGTCCCATGTTTACTGAAAAGGTTCGGTAATTATTGTTGAAAATTTCTCTCCATGTAGGGAAACTCCTTGAAATTGAAAAGGAAATTTAAAAAATTAGTCGGGTACTTTGTTGGCGGAAATCGGTCCATGTGAGGTGTCAAATTGCGCATGAACCGGGTCTACAAATGTGTGAACTATGTCAACAGCTGGTTTAGTACACTCGAGGAAGAAGAAAATCTTGAGGAAAACCAGACACTAAAAATGACAGTGGTGTGAATATTTTGTGTTTTTCAGCAAACAGTTTAAATGTATCATTTACAAAATGAAACCTGTCTGTTTTCTCAAGTCTCATATTTACAAACAGTTCTCACATTTTTTTGAGAATAAAATTTTCATTTTCGATGAAAAATTAAAGTTAGAATTGTGTTTTTTTTAAAAGAATTTGAAGAATTTTGGACATTGGCAATTGTCCGAATTTATTTATATTAACAATATATTTAATTCTAATTGATGTTTTTGTATCAATTTAAATCATTTTAATCATTATAATGTTTTTTTAAAAAAAGATTCACTCATAATACTCAATCGATGGAAAATAATGTTGAGGAATGACTTGACGGCTGAATGATACGTAATTCATGTTTAACTTTCGATTTTCATTGATTCTTAATCCTCGCCAAGTAGATCATCGTCCAGATTCACGTCCTGTAATAATTATATCATCGATTATTATTATTCTCCCTTTTTCATAATGGGAAAATGTGAATAAACTCATCAGGATAATGGAAATGAATATTAGGAGCAGTTGAATATTCTGGGTCATTAGCAAGTAGCCATGTAATCGATACAAATGGACCGTGAGAGGGATACTACGGTGTCTCCCATCTAGGGCTTTTGCAAATCGCCTTCGGGGGCTGTTTACTCGTCACGGCGTATTTTGTTTATAACCTTGTTGCCATAACATGAGAACCCGTCGTCGTTTGATGGGTGACTTTCTCATCGGATTTTTATGTTTCAATATTGATTCTTTATTTTTCTTATAATTTTTGTCAGCAAGAGAAAACAAAAAAAAAATACTGAAATTTCGGAATTTAAAGTATTCTCGAGTATAGTTAATTGATTCTTTTTTTAATCGTATATCAGAAATATTTTGCCCATTTTTCTGAATTTTTTCATATTTTTCATCCGTGTTGTTTATGAAATATTAATTATCAAAGTTACTTGAGGTGATTCAAGTACTATCAATAGTTCTGTAATGGGCAAACTATGTTTTGAGATTTTCAGTAGTCGAAATTGTTAATTAAATCGCGTCAGAAAAATTCGTAGATGGTCAGCATTACTCAAATTACATTTTGCAATATATAACTTGTTCATTAAACGTTCACTTTTTATAAATAAGAAAAAAAATGAAGATTGTTTGAAGTTTCGGGAACGTCATTTTTCTGAATATATTTGTTTCTGGTAAAATTCTGAATATGAAAATATTTATTATGATTTCTAGAAAATGGTTTGAGGGTAAAATATCAATTGTCTATTAAAAAAAATATTAATTGTTTATACATTATTTATGAAAAAATATCTCAATATCCAAAAAAAATCAATTTTCGATTTTTTCAATGAATTTTCTTTAGGGGAAGATGGGGTAAAATGGACATTCGAATTCAATGGTTCCAGATAGAGATTTTTTGATGATTCCATTGAAAAGCTGAGGAAATTTTAGTAAAAACAATGTGTCGAAATTAATTTTTTTTATTTCTTTGAAAATTCCAGTTTTTCGTCAAGATTTGAAGGGGTCCCCCTTTCGAGAATTGAAAAAAAATCACGTTTTTGAGAATATCTCCGGTTCTATTTGTCGTAGCGCAAAAACTCAAAAACCAGCTGAAAGGTGAGCTCATTTCCCATCGATTCATGTAGTTCAAATTTTTTTTTCATCGACTTTTCAATCATTTATAGACCAATTTCTGAAAATCAGTTTTTGATCTGTAT
>JABSMS010018474.1:0-11651 GCA_018902275.1 Aleiodes sp. PSUC_FEM 10030003
AGGTAAAAAATGACGGAAAAAAAAAAAAAAAATTTTTTTTAATATCTCGAAAACTATGGCTCTAAAATCGATTGTCTTATATCGTTTTCCGCCTCGAATTTCCCTGGCAATCCAACGGAAGAATAAGAATTTCGAGATTCCCGCAACTCAATTTATCAATTTGTTGAAAAATTCACTCTGCCCATCAGACCAGAGAAACACGCTTTTTTAAATAACAAAAACACGATAAATATATGAGAGAAGATTAATCATCCAGCCATGAGTCCTTAACGACTGTACAAGCCTCTGTCTTATCCATAATTCCAATTAAATAAATCCTTCCGGCCTACGAGCGGACAATTAACACGTTTTTCCATTTATCTGTCTCGATCAATGAAACGCCTTGCGCATCTTCGGACGAATACATTTAATTCCACTGGCAATTTCTCTGTATGCGATTTTAAATGGAGGGAAGAGAAAAGAGATATAAAGTGAGACGACTGAATGAATGAAACGCGCAGTAGTCGCCTCGTTATACGCATATCCCGCTATCAGTTTCCATCCCGTATATATCACACAGAGCGTGGAGAGCCACCGCACAATGAGAGAATCACGAGAAATAAGGAAAGGGAGAATATAAAGTGAAAAATTATATGTACATTATTAATGATGAATTAATTAGATCGTCTGGTTAATCAATCATTTTCGTTAATTTCACGGTTAATATCTGAGTATTATAAAAACATTTTGAAATGGTAATGCAAGTCGTTGAAACGTGTAATTAATGTCTGGGGGATTTGCCTTTTTTAGTTCTTGAGGATTATCTCGGAATCTAGGGATCTTACGAAGATTTTTGCTCAGAGCTTTTTTGTGGGGAAGAATTCGGACTACAAAATGGGTTATTACAAAAATTCCTCTATCTCTAATGGTTTTTGAGATATTTCGAAAAAACTAAAATGTATATTTCATCATTTTACCAGAAATTCGCATATTTGAATTTGAAAATCCCGCCAAATGGTGAAATAACCGTTTCAACAAGTGAAATCGTTCGGTTTATTTCGTAGTTGATGTCTAAGTATTGTAGAATCATTGGAAAATAGGAATGAAAGCCGTTGGAACGAAGTTAATGGGGGGTATTCTCCTAAACGTTCGAAGCATTTTCTTTTTTTTGATTGTTGTAGATTATCTCGAAATCTAAGGGAGATACGTAAATTCTTGTGGGAACCTTTTTTGTAGTGCAGAGTTAGGGCTACAAAAAAGATGATCATACAAAAAATTCTATTTTCCATATTTGCCGAGATATTTCGAAAAAACTGAGGATAATATTTCTGAGTTTCAGAAGGGATTCAGTTTTTGAGTAATATCTCGGAATCTATTGTAGATAATAAAAATTTTGTAATGACCTTTTTTGTAGCCCGAACTCTCCTCCACAAAAATGGTTCCATCCAAAATTCTGCTATCTCGCTCTGTTTTTCAGATATTCTGCGAAAACTAAAAAGTGCGCTTCACCACTTTACCGAAAGTTCGTAAATTCGAATTTGAATATGCCGCCAAAGGGTAAAATAACCGTTTCACCACTTGGGCTGCTCGAACTTCGAGTTTTTCACGAACCGTCGCAATTAATCACGCATTCAAATTACTCCACGAAACGCAAATGAACTGAAAACGAAATTCTCCAAAAAAACACATATTTTTATCCAACAAATATTAAAAGTGCAAAAAGAGCGCTTATGCGCACGACGGCAAGTACTTCTATATCTGTTTGGTTATACGTCGGTTATAACCCGTGTGGCACGGCCGCGCGTTCTCTCGGTTTAATTTAACACAGCAGCTGTAATCCCATCCATTACGCTCGCGGTAATATACGATCGCTCGAGATTCATACTCCGTTTTTTCACTAATTAACAGACGGGACAAATCGCTCCGACGATCCCCCTCGGGTGCTAAAGGGTGAAACTCTCGTGGGTGGGTGTACTGGAGTGTTGTACAAACCGTCCAACCTACCCTACTCCCACCGAGCTCTGCTGTGAGCGTGTTTCCTTTCGCACGGAAACACAACCCCTTTCACCTGAAATTCTAATCCCCATAAAACATTGAATTTTTTCTTTTTAAGTCCCGTTCCGTTTTTGCCTGCATTACGAGATGATAATTAATGAGGAAGCCAAGAATTCACGGAAAATGGGATAAAATGGACGGTAAAATGGGACGGCGTGAGGATTTTTTGGAAATTCCATCGTTTTGGCGAAAAATCGGAAGGAAAATCCAATTTTCCAGTAATATCTCCAATTCTGTTGGTCGCAGCGCGAAAAGTCGGAGAGGAGTGTAAAGGTGGGAAGATTCACCATCGATTTATGTGGCTATGAATCAATTTTTAACGATTTTGGAGGGAGTTGTAACGGATTTTGTGAAAATCACATTTTCCTCTATAACTTTCTCAAAAATAATCGTTTTACCAATGGAAATCATTTGATTTATTTCATAGTTGATGTAGAAGTATCGTAAAATCATTGTGGAATAGAAATGCAAGCTGTTGAAACGGGTAATTCATGGGGGAGATTCTTCTCAATGTTTGAACGATTTGTTTTTCTCAGTTTTTCGGGATTATCTCCGAATCTAATGGTGATACAAAAATTTTTATTGAAAGCTTTTTTGTAGGGGAGAGTCAGCACTACAGAAGAGGTCATAAGAAAAATTTCGCTATCTCTAATAGTTTTTGAGATATTTTGGAAAAACTGGGGTCACTACATTTTTATGTTCCAGGAGGAATTGAGTTCTCTCTGCGACCGTTCTGAAAATCATCGAAAATCGATCCATCGCTACATAAATCGATAGGAAATTTCCTCAGCTTTACGCTCGTCTTCGACTTTTTGTGCTACGACCAACAGAACCGGAAATATTCGCAAAAAACTGAGAACGCTTTTCTCAAAATTATCGAGTTTCCTAAGGAAACCAATTTTCATCATACAGAATCTCCAATTCCGAACTGAAAGCGAATGCGTCTGCTTCGCTGTACCTTCCACTAAGCTGAGCAAGCTTATGATAGAACTGGGGCAAGTGTGCACGTGGCTATCATGGATTAAAGTGAAGGAAGGATAGAAGAAAGACAGGAGGAAGAGAGAGATAGATGGTTCCTGGTACTATGCTCATGTGGCGCGTGCGCCAACATTTGTGGACAACGCCAGGGATTTAATTGGATGGACACCATCGTCTGGGATGCTTAATTAACTAATTAATTTCACACGGGATACGAAGATACTGGGATTGAGTTTGTGTGGCGGTTTGGAAACCAGTGAGTGATACTTCTTTTGAGGCGTGCCAATCTCCTTTTTCTTTTACTCCTGAAACCCGATGTCTCATCTTCGCACTCTGATGACTTCTCTACTTTCATTCATCTTCTGACTGCAGTTTAGCATTAGCAGGTGCACGTGGAATTTTAATTATCTAAAACTCATTTACGAGTGTTTATAATTCATCATCAAAAAAGGGCAAAAACGATGCCACTTAGTTTTCCGTGAATACCTCGGAAACGAAGCGAGATATGAAAATTCTCTTAGGAACAATTTTTGTAGCTTTTTTTCTCCTCCACAAAAAAGTTCAAACGAAAAATTTCCCATCTCCTTTATTTTCCGAGATGTTTGCACAAAAGTGAGGAAAGAAAATTCACCGAAATTAATTAGTTCCCTAAGCGTCCCTGAAGAGGACGCGCTCCCCTCCCTCCCTCAGCGTATTCGATGATAAAATAGTGACGAAATGGCATCGACGAAATTTGCATTTCATAAAACATATGGCATCGAGAGTGGAATAAGAAATTCGCTTGGTCAGCGTCCTCTTTGAAAGAGCACCCGTTGCACATAACCAAAAAGTTGATCCCTCCCGCCTCCTCCCCCTCCACTTCCCGTTCCACTGAGGCTATCTCCACGCTGCCACCCGAGACAAAAAGAAAACTGCAAAAAAAGAAGAATCTCGAAGAAATATACGTTAGAGAAAACAAATCAACTCGTATACCGTTGGCTCGGTCAAAGTTTTTAGTGGCCAGGCTCCAAATATTTGCTTTGGGGGATCTCTCCGCGATTCCTCCAACCACGGGACGAATATATACCTCAACAAGCGAATGAGAGAATCAGAAAGACGAAGGAGAACATAGTTTGGTTAGTTTTGCGAGGCACATATAGCGTTCTACACACCATCGTTTCTCCAGATAAATGCATCTTTCACTTGGTGTGTTCATATACGCCCGAGTGGCATATCCCGAATCTCCAACCCCTTTCGAATTTTAGCACACTCCCTATATTGCCCACTCGCCAAAAGTCCTCAACTACAACTACGCTGCCAAGAATAAGCTGGAAGCTACTTCATCACCCGCATTATTGTGCCATATACGTACGTGATATTAGCCAGGCTCGTCTACATGTGTCTGGTCTCTCGACGACACTAACTCTATACGAATATTTTTATTTATCTCCTCGGCTATACTTAGGGGGGCATACTTCTTTTTCCCGTGTTTTACATTCGTGATTTTTGTAGGTTTATTTCTGGCGTTTTCTCGGCTTTTTTTATACTATAGAGCCTCGGGCAAAATAGCTTTTCAACAGCCAACTCATTGTGAATTATTGTAGCGAAGTAGAACGATGAGGTGGACCAGGGGTGGGCCGCGCAATTATCAAAACATGTATGCAAAGTTATGTAAATGTATTTGCAATGCGTCTACGCCCTGGTGAATTTTACCCTCATCTCCCTTTTTGAGGTGCAACTGTACTGCATCATGTTTGTTAGTTTAGACTGCGGAAAGAGGATGGTGAGTCTGGGGGATTTTCCCCGGGTGAAGTACTACCGCGAATTGTGGGGGTCGTCTATTTATTTGGGGAATATTGCGAGAATTGGCTCAATTTAAGACACTTGTCGGAATATTTGAGACGCTGGGAGGAAATGTTGCATTGAACAGCACTTTTTTTTTTAAATTATCTAATGTTGCGTTTTCGACACCCTCATTAGGGCGTATTTTGCGACTGATCGAGACTTTTTGTCCTGGTTAGAGCTCAGCAGCGTCACCGGCGGAAATCGAACCCGAGCCTACCGCGTGTGAATCATTGAGTATACCTAGAACAGCAACTTGGGAGTGAAAGAAAAAAATTGCGATTATTGGCCCGTTACTGGTGACAACATTCGCGATAATGGCTGCAATATTGGAACAATATTGGCATGTAATATTGGGCCTATATTGGCTAATATTGGGTGCCGTGATATTCGAGATGTTTCGTGATATTTCGATTAATTGATTAATTAATTAAATTGATTTATTTGATTTTTTTCATTTGGAAAAGTTTGTTGTCTTCAAAAAAAAATTAATTTCATTTTTTTTCACATAATTTTAATCGGGAAATACCACCAAAAAAAAACTTCCCTACTTTTCCAGTGAATTCCCTTCATAATCGCTGAAAAACTGAAAAAATGATATGAAATCACCAAAAATTACTGCAAAATAGTTCACGTAACATTAAGCATTAATTTTCCGTGATTTAGTAATGCCTTTAAGGCGAAACCGTGCGAACCGGCTATTCAAATGGATCAAGTGCTATTTCTAGTATCGCACTCCGTATTTCAACTGCAATGATTTCTCCCAAGACCTCTGGGCGTTTGGCTTCACTTGACACGCCTAATTCGCACACGCTTTTCACGCCGACGAAACCAGAAAATGGCGCCGCAGCGTCTTCTTCGCGGAGCCCTGGCACAACGAAAAATGAAGCTTGAAACCACGAAACACAATTGCCTCGAAAAAAAAAGCGTAAGTTCAAAAGTGTTTGGCCAAGTAATTCGTTACATTAAACTGGCTGAGGGATATTTATTACCGCCGTGACACCTTGGCAGACACTTCAAGTACACAGTTTCATGAAATACCAGACGCCTGTACTTCCATCCTCAGCTGACGAATGATTCTCGCTACTAAATTAACGGAAATAGTGTGCCCACCCAAGGCATATGACGTGAAGGCGTCTCTCTTCCTCCTAAAGGAACAAAGAATCCTATTTATCGGCCTCAAATCGTAAAAAAAAAATTTCTCGTTAGTTTTTCGTGAATATCTCGGAAACAGAGGAGAGTACGCCATTTTTTGTCGATATCTTTTTTGTAGGTCTTTTTCCCCTCTACAAAAAAGGTTCAGATAAAAAATTTCGTATCTCATTTATTTTCTGAGATATCTTCAAAAAACTGAAGGAAGAAAATTCACAAAAATTAATTAGTTCACGAAGCGTCCCTGAAGAGGGCGCGCTCCACTTCCGTCATCATATTCGGGGGGACATCTTCATCACTTAATTAACGAGGATAGGTCGCCCACCCATGCCACCTGACACAATGGCGTCTCTCTTCGGTCGAAAGAAACAAAGACTCCTTTTTATCCGGAATTCAGAACCAATTTAAGAATTATTACTGGACTCGAGTAATTCCCTGTAATCGGCTTCTTTTTATCCACCTCGGATCGCACGAAGTGATCAGTTATATTTAATGTTTCAATGGTCGTAGCAAATGTCAGTGCAAGAAGTTTCGGGAAGGTAGAAACAAAATGTGTCAGATAGCGGCAAAAAGACAAGTAGTTACAAGATTACTGGAACCATCGATCAATGTTTCTCTCCCCCTTTCCACAGTAAAACAATGCTGCTTCCTCCATAATTGACGGGAATCCATCATCCCTGCTTGTGGTACATTCTGAACTCGGCTTAATCCGAAAAATACAACTACCAAATTTGCCGCATGAGGCATTAGTATCGTTTAATTAATCGTTTTGATACGAATACATCGATAATAAATTCCGTGGGAATTCGCTTTTTGAAAGATGTCGAGAATTGAAAGACTCGAAGCATTGCTTTACTTTTTTTATCAAGGCTACGGACTTGTCGCTGACCGGCAGGGGAGCAATTTTACCTGATTCTTCTTTGTTATTGCTCTCTACAGGAGGTATAATGCAAAAAGTGAGGTTACGGTTCTCCAATCCTCCCGAGGGAGTCTGATACTCTCACATCTCTCTTATTCCCTCTTTTCCACTTTATTCAACCATTCTCATCTCTGCCTCTATCTGATATATATTGCAACGTGTGGGTTATAACGATGTAGGTGTTTGCTCGAACGTTTACCAAACACAAAAGGGATTCCGGAGATAACGATTAATCGTACGTTGGCCAGAGATGAAGGAAAGTCGGTACAGAAGGACTAAAATCCAACCACGTTAATCCAACACAGTCCGGGGATGATGGACGACGCGTCTCGGTGGTAATTCCGAATAAATATTCAGTGTGCATTATGGTAATCACGGGGCGTCTATTAAAATTTGAGGTTATTAGGAATTTTTGAGAGTTTGGTGCTTGTATTTTTTGAAGCAACGAGATTTCAATGCATGTGTGCGGTTTGGGGGTATCACGGAGGGCGAAAAGTAGGAAACGAGTGGAAAGCTGAGAAAATTTCCCATCGATTTGTGTGATTTTGATTCGATTTTTATTGATTTTTGATCGAGATATCGAGAAAAAACTGATTTTCAGAAAATTACTCGTAACTTTCTCAAAAATCGATGAAAATCAATTCAAAATTACATCAATCGATGGGGAATTTACTCACCTTCAACCTTAAATTCGATTTTTCAAGCTAAGACCTTTAGAACCAGAGATATTCTCAAAAAAAAAGAAAAATGATCGATTTTCCAAAAAAAAATCTAGAAATCAATTCTGAAAACTGTTTTCCATCCCAAATTTCCCCAGCGTTTCAATACAATCATCAAAAAATCTCTATCTCAAGCCGTTCCATCGAAATCCTCACATTACCTCACTCCTCCACCAATAATTCGAATCAAATTAATAATTCCTAATGAAGAAACTCAATTACTTCATTTCGTATAAATTTTTCATAATTCTATCGACTAAAACACCTGTCCCATTCCTCAATGAATCTCCCCAACAAACCCAATTAGTTACCCCTAGAATTCACCATACCTGCACAATGAAAGAAATAGCTTCTAATTTCGTATCCGAAGAAAAAGAAAAATCAGAATTTATTAAGTGTCAACTTGGTAGTTTGAGAGCATGCAGTAGTGAAGCAGAGTCCCGGGGCATTTGTATCGGTTGCAGAAACTCCTCGACTGGTCACAATCTGCGTTAGTATGAGTGTGCACTATATAAACGTGTATCCCCCTTGGGGAAAGAGAATTTACCTTGGCGGTAAAGTCTCACCCAACGTACCAACTCGAGCTCTAATGCAGAGTAATGTTGATATACACTGTTCTCGTTCTCATTCTCTCTCTCTCTGAACCGAAAGTGTATCTCCTCCACTTATTCCCAGTTTGTGCTCAATAGTCTCTGAGGATCAGTGATTATTTTTTCTTTGCATTTGGCAGAACTCAAATGAAACAGCAAATGGCGCTAATTTAATTCAACTTCTGGTAAGAAATCAGAGCAATGTGCGGATCGTGTTATTGACGAAAAAAAATGTGACACCGAGAGTGTCGATGAGGAAGCTGGTAAAAGACTTGGGCTCTCCTTTAATGGGATGAGGGGATCGTGCCGCTCGAGTGGCCTCAAAGAGCATTTGGAATAAAAAACAGAAAAAAAGGGGAATTAATAAAAAGAGATTTCACGTCAGCGTTAACGCGTATTTGGCTTTACACGCGCGATACTAAGGCGATACTAATTGAAACGAGAAATCCCTTTTCCCTTTCCCCTCGAGAACAGCGTATCAACGTGAAAGAAATGTCAGGTCTTGTGCGAGTTACCTATGGAATCACGCGAACGTACTTCGTGTAGTGTGAATGCACATCTATAAGAAAACATATGGAGCAGTGATCAACTTGGGGAAGGAGGCTAGTTTACGTTGAGAGAGTCGCTTGGTTAATAAACAGTTCGTGATATTCGCGCCAGATAACGACAGACGCACGCACTTAGGAGTTTAACGAGGTAAACAGCTGGTGGGACAGAAATCGCGGAATTTCGAGATGAAGTTCAGATTCTTGTTTGGTTCTTATACGGTTCTTATACGGCTAGCCAATGTAGGAAACATGGCCAACAATCAGCCCAACATCCGTAATCAATATTGGCATCCAATATATCGCCAATATTGGCGCCCGATGTAATGCCGATATTGGCCCAATATTACGTGCCAATAATACCTCAATGTCTCTTGCCAATATTGGCGCCCAATATAATGCCAATATTGACCCAATATTGAAAAAGATTGACCTAATAGTATATGCGAATATTGGCACGCAGTAGCGCCCCAATATTGAGCCCGTATTGGTCTAATTTTGCGAATATTGGCATCAATAACGGGCCAACAATGGCTGTTTTTTCTTTCCCAAATAAAATCGATAATTCGTCAATTTAATAAATTAATAAATGAATCGAAGCATTCCCTGATGGACTCCACCTCTCGACGCTTCAAATATTCCTACAATGAAGCACCGGAAAATCAAAATTTCACCTCAACATAATGCCCAATGCGAGAACATATGTGACCACTCGATTACAAAATCGTAACCAATAATACACAATGAATGTTTATGTATGAAATCGTTATAGGTACGCCGCGAGTTTATGTAGGGATCGGGGAGCGATACAAATGCATCAGTTTCACGGCTCGTCGGACAAGACAACGAGATTCATGCTGTCCTCATGCATGAATCAACAACCTTTTTCCATATTTACATAACAACACTACAGATCGTAAGTCTCTCCGAATGCTTCCAATGCTTTAGTTCAGAATTCGCAAGAGAGGGTAGAATTGACAGATTGGGAGTATGGATGTTGGGGCATATCTACATGGAGATATACATTAACTTTTTTTTTCAAGTGAGTGGAGGGAAGGGAAGATAAAGAATAGCAATGAAAAAATAAGAGAATCTCGGATTCATGAGGCAAACATTGTCCTTCGATCGTGTATATTCATCAGCGGTTTTCCGCGAGGATGCGAGGATTTTAAGCGAGTATGTAATCATCCAATATTATAAAAATTTCCAAATTCCATCAACTTCATCACCTGGATAAGTGATTTCCACCATTTTTAAATCACTGCATTATGATAAAGGAATTAAATATAGTATTTCTCTGATAGTATAGTGGTCAGTATCATCACCCCTCAAAAGGCTGACATTGGTCTTAAAATTTGATGAATCATTCAGTACGAGTTTTCAATGAGGTACTAGAAAATTTGAGGATCAAGGGAGAAAATTGTTTTTTTAATAACTCAAGAACTATTAATCTGGCGGGGACTTTCTTATATCATTTCCAGCCTCAAATTTCCCTGGCTATCGAATGGAAACATAAAAAATTCGAAATTCCATCAACTTCATCACCTCGAAAAAAGTGATTTTACTCCATTTTTGAATCACTACATTGAACACACATTATAGCAAAGGAATTGAATATAATATTTCTCTGATAATATAGTGGTCAGTATCATCGTTTTTTTTTCTTCAAGAGTGAATGGAGAGAAGGCAAGATAAAGAATAGCATGAAAAAATAAAAGTCTCGAATTTATAAGGCAAACATTGTCCTTCGATCGTGTATATTCATCAGCGGTTTTCCGCGAGAATGCGAGGATTTTAAGCGAGTATGCTGTAATCATCCAATATCATGTGCCTTCGGGCACCATAAAGGACAAACGAGGGATGAAGTAATCCTCGTTACGCGAACCGGTAAGCATTCACTCTCTATTCTCAAACTCAGCCATAAAACCTCAGACTAGAGACATTAAACTGTTTCCTTGAAAACAGTTTCGCGGTGGAAGAAAAAGAATGAAATAATGTAGAACCCGTAGACTAAATGGATGAAAGGAGAATGAATAATATGTGATATAAATTTATATATTTTTTTAACTCGTTTTTTTCGTCTCATTTTACAAGATTCCAGTGTTTACTCACGACTGAGTCAACTTTATGGCAAAAATCTTTCTGAATAAACTCATGTGGTTAAAGAATCTTTTGATGTTGCTTGCGTCCCAACCACGCGAACGTTTGTCTTTGTATATATGTGTCAGAAAACGAAATTTAAAAAAGAACATTTCGAATAAAAAAAGTGGGGAGTATGCTTGTGGTAAAGGCGTGACAAGACTGCAAAGTAAAAGGAACCAGCATAGAGTCACCCGCGCAAAAGGGCGACATGCTGCCGAGCCGGTTGCCTGCTCTTGCTGGCTCTCTCTCTTTCTTTTACTCTTTCTTACTCGCGAAAGTCACCAGACAAAGTGTGCAGGTGAATATAGCCACGGCAAGACTCTCGGGCCGGCCGCCAACACAAACTGTATTATAAAATTTGAAGTATGAAAAAGAGATCTTTATTCGTCGTATGTATATTCCGTTGCGGTGTGAGTGGAACGTAAGAATCATCTGTTGAGAGGGAAACGATTTTTCATATTTTTCCGATGTTTTTTTCATCATTTTTAGCGTTTTTTTGGGGCGGAAAATGTGAAAGGAATGTGAAAAAATCAGGTGAATTTTAAGTTTATCAAGAAATTGATTTTTTATTCATGACGAGCGATGAGAATTTTCGGAGAGATTTCACGCGATTGGAAAGTCTCAACGATCTAGAATTTCTGTGATTTTTTTCAAATTTTTGTGCGAGGATCAAGTATTAAAATTTTGGTGTTTAAGATCAGAGGTTTCACAGCAGATAGTATATATTATTTAATATTTATAATAGACATAT
>JABSMS010018485.1:0-11648 GCA_018902275.1 Aleiodes sp. PSUC_FEM 10030003
CAAATCGATTTTATTCTGTCATCAGTTTTTTGCGAATGTCTCTGAAAATAATGGAGATACGCCCTTTTTGCCCTCATGCTTTTTTGTAGAAAATTTCAAGAGCTACAAAAAAACATTCAGGCAAAAAAGGCGTATCTCCATTATTTTCAGAGATATTCGCAAAAAACTGATAATAAAATAAAATCGATTTGTCGGAAAATTTCATAATCGTAATTTCGGTGAATTATTGACCCGAAAAAATCGATTTTTCGAGTTGAAGACGATCGATTCCCCGAAATTTAATGATTTCATTCGAAATTAATTTTTTTTTCAAAAATCCACAAAATTCATTAACACTCAATTTTGAATTTCTCGTTACTCGCCTTTGCGGAGGTCAAAATGGCTTCTGTTACATAATTTAATACCCAATGTTTTCCTCAAAATTATTTTTGACGATTACGTAATTATTGTTGTTCTCTGATAATAAAAAAATTGGGAATTATTAAGGTGAATTAAAAAAATGTAAACAATTTTTTTCATTGAACTTTAAATATTTCATTTTTTTCCATTTTTTTTTCTTTTCATTTCATCTCTATAATTACAAGGGTGCCGAAAATAACCGGCGATCACAACGAGATATATTTTTGTATTTTCCTTAACATCTTTACGCTTACAACTTTGAACTTAGACGAAAAAAAATCACTCTTTTCATTAAAAAAAAAAACTTAATTTAATTGAAGAAAAAAAAACATTGTAGTCATTCACACAGAACAATTTTAATATCTATCAATTAATTATAATTGATTAAACGCAATTCAGAATTTGCTCCGATTTATATTGATGCAAAAACGTTCTTTCATTCGCCGAATTATTCAATGAAAATAACAAAAAAATTAATCATTTTTTTTTCTTTTTTTCTTCTATTAATAACTGAAATTTGTTACGCAATTTCGTCGGCAATTGATGACTAATATTCGATGTTTTCGACAGTTCGACGGGTGGTAAACACGAGGGAAGGAAAATACTGGAAATAATTCAATGAATTTGAATTTCAATGGATAAATTCATTTGTGAAAATTTCGTCTTGATTATTTTTAAAATATCTCGGAAACCGTGAGGTTTACGACGATTCATCAAGAGACCTTTTTTGTGGAGAATTCAATTCTCTACAAAAAAGGTTCTCTGACTTTTTTTGATAAACCCACTCGCTCCAAAGTTATGAGCAAAAGAAAGAAAAAAAAAATTCACTGAATTTTTCGTGAATTCCAACGTGAGCGCAATTTTTCGTGAATATCTCGATAAATAAGAGAGATAGAGAAGAAATCACCGAGACTTTTTTTGTAGCTCTGACTCTCCTCTTCAAAAAAGGTCTTGGTAATTTTTCCTCTATCTCCCTTGGTTTCCGGGATATTTAACATAAACTGAAAAATTTCACAAATAAATTTTTTTAATTTTATTTTTTCAACTTTTTTCCTCTTCGTGTTTGCGAAATAAATGCAAATAAATGAACGTTCATTACACCAATGATATCGACTGACAATGTTGGTTTAAACTATGCACTAAAACATGCACAGTAATGAAATTATAAAGCTACATCATTTAAACCGTCTCCAATCTCTCCTGAACAAACTTCCTCTCTTATTTTTCACAAAAAATTTAAATGTTCTTTCCTCATAATTATCTTTAATTATACAATTTTTAATTCATTCTTATCATTATTTTTAACTATTCAAAATTGCTCTGAATACTCAAAGGTAATTTATCAACAGATTTATGAGGCGTAAATATTGTTTTTCACGTAATTATACCAGCAACAGTGAAAAAAACACGATAAATTCACCTTTCTCAGTTTTTTCAAAATATCTCCGAAACTAAAGGAGATAAAAAAAAAATTGTAGACATCATTTTTGTAGCTTGAACTCTCGCCTCCAAAAAAGGTCTCTACAAATTTTTCTTCAACTCCAATAGTTTCCGAGATATTCAAGAAACCCCAAAATTCACAGCTATGAAATTTTGAGAAAAAAAATTTCATTCTATCATCAGTTTTTCACGAATATCGCGGTAATTAATGGAGATACGTCCTTTTTGCCCTGCACCTTTTTTGTAGAGAATTTCAACAGCTACAATAAAGCATTAGGGCAAAAAGGGCGTAACTCCATTAGTTCCCGAAATATTCGCAAAAAACTGCTGGAATAAAATTCTCATTTTTCATAATTTAATCTCAATTTTAAATAAAAATTATTATTAAAGTACCAAAAAAAATCCAGTAAAATTTTTAATGAGATTTTGTTTCATGAGATCTCTACTTAATCAACATTTTCAATTAATCCAAATGTTCCAAAATTATCAATTTATCAATAGTGGCAAAAGAGACTTGAAAAATCCGTCCTCCACATTTTCCCAATTATCTCCGAAACCCTTGGGTTCAGAGAAAAAAAGGCCTAAGCCTTTTTTCTAGAGAATTAAATTCTCTACAAAAAAGCCCTCCTGACAAATTCCCCTAGACCCAACGGTTCCCGAGTTATCCCCAAAAAGCGCCTGTTCTTCCTATTTACCACTTAAAAGAAACAAAAAATTCTCCTTAAATTCGTATACACATGTCCTTCACAAAAAGCCTCAATTAATAATTAACGTATCAACTAATTAAATAAAAAAATCCTTATTTGTCGAGCACAAATGCACATCCTCACAAAAAAAACCAATCCCCGAAAAATTCTCAGATGGTTTCGTCATCGTAAACAGTTGGTAACGGCTCGTCCTCCGAATCATAATAATAAGTTTTTCTTCTGTACCCCCGATGATTAATCCAGTCATCATCATCCAAATCCTGGCACTCGTCGTCACTCAATTCATCAAAGTTCATTGTTTTTAATTTTTTAACAGCCTCATTAATTAATCTACCTTGTTTGAGTAGCTCCCGCAAAGTTTCGTACGGATCCTCACTGTTTTTATCATTATTATTATTTTTAATTCTTCCGCAAATGGCATTGTCGCGTCTCATGTCTTTCCTCGAGTGTCCAATGTAGGGAGACGGACGATTTTTGTTTAATACTGAAGACTTAGCCTTTAATCCAGCAGTCAAACGTAAATTTTCCTTTATTTTCGAGACGAGAATATCAACGTCACGTGTTAAAAAATCCGTTTTCTCCGGCATTACTTTAAACAAGTACGTTTTTTCCTCGGCACTTGGCATTTTATTATTTTGCTTCAATGATGAATGACTCGCGTGATTAAATTGACGATTTAATAAATTATTTCAATTTTTTTAATTATTTTAATTCTCTCGAATTTTTTTTTTTCGCAATCCACGTGTTTATTTCACAAATTCGTTTTATTGTGACGCGTGTTTATCCGTGCGTCGATGAATGGATGTTAAAAGGCCTCTTTTCCACCGCTGAATCACCGCCGGAGAGTCGAAGAGAGATGGTAAATAAATACAAGAGTTTTAAAGTTGCCGTCGGACAACTCGCGGATCGAAAAAAATCACAATTTCTCAAACCACTGAACTTCAATCAATTAATTCAATGGGCTTTCCATCAAGTGACCTTGAGATTCCCATGAATTCAACGTTTTCCGTGTTTACGCAATTTATTTTATCACTGTTATTGTTTTCGTTAGCTCGTATCCTTTCTGTTGTTTTACGCTCTCGCCACTTCCGACGCACAAACACAAACACAAAACACAGACACGGCTCACGTAGTAGCACTTGTTTACAAATAATCAATTGTTTATTCACGGTTTTTATTTAGCGATTTTTTCACGGGCTAATTCATTAATGCTATTGAAATTATTAATTAATCAGGGCGGAGAGAAAGACGCGAGGCGTCTTCGGCGAGTTTTTTCGTGATGTGTTGTAACGAATGGTGGATAAACGAACCGATGGAAGGCCTGGGATGATATTTTGCCGTGGCAGGCCAGCCATGAACCTTTCTACTCTGTTATTATTGTTTTGGATTGCTTTGCGCATGCGCGACAATCAATGGCACTGAGGCCGTCTCTCTCGCGAGCTCTCGCTCTGTCTTTCGTCATTGTAAACAAACCGTTAACTCAAACGCTGTGGGAGAAAATACGAGAAACTCGATCGATACACGTTTTAATGTTTTTGTTTATTAATATTTTTAATTTTTTTTTGGGGGGACGACAAAATGGCGGCTTTTAGGCAACGTGGGAATTTTTTTACGAAGAAAATCGGTTTTGTGGTACGTGGGAAAGGGAAACTGGAACTCGGGGGAACTCGAGTTTGTTTAAACGCAAAGGGCTGGAGGGGGGGGGGGAGTGTCTGGATGCCGCGGATCAAGGTTACACTCGAGCATCAACGCTACGTCATCCTTCGGGAAGTTATTGTACGGCGCTTGCGATTTAACGGAAGAGAGAGGAGTATGAAATTTTCGGACAAATTGATTTTATTTCATGGGCAGTTTTTTGGGAATATCTCGGTAATTAATGGAGATACGCCCTTTTTGCCATGGGGCTTAATTGGAGATCTTGAGATTCTCTACAAAAAAGGATCAGGGCAAAAAGGGCGTATCTCCATTAATTAGCGAGATATTTGGAAAAAAGGGATGGTGGAATACAATGGATTTATCGGAAAATTTCATAGTTGTAGGGAGAGGGAGAATTTCCGGGGTTTTTTGGGGAGTTTTAATTTTGGGGGTTTTGAAATGGTTTTGGGGGGCTGTCAGTTGGAGGAGGACGGTATGATATTAATGATTGCTTTGAATGTTTTTTTTGTTTAATGTTTTTTTTTTTGGATTTGGATTTTTTGGTTTTTTGAGGATATCTCGAGAACGGTTCGAGATATCGACATATTTATTCAGAGCTTTTTTGTAGGGGAGAGCTAGAGCTACAAAAAAGGAGTCGGTGAGAATTTCGAGATCTCGTGTCGTTTGCGAGATATATCGAAAAAACGTGAGGGAGAGAAAAACGATTTTTCCTTTTTTTTTAAATTGATTGTATCTTCGAAAATAATGGAGATAGAAATTTTTTGATAAGGACCTTTTTTGTAGAGGAGAATCGGAGCTTCAAAAAAGGTCTTGATGAAAATCTCGATATCTCGCTTAGTTTCCGAGATATTCCGCAAAGAACCTGACGAAAAATTCAAATTGATTTATCTTGCTCTTTCACTTCGTCACAAAATGAAGATGATTGGTTATTGAGTTGGTTTATTTAAGAAAAAAAAATTATTTATTCATTACTCTTTTAATATATAATCTTCGAACACTTGTGCTTCAATTATAAAAGTATAAAAAATTCATAATCTCATGATTCCAATGAATTAACAAAATGTGAACGATTTACAATTCTCTGCGCTTCGTCGTATTTTGCTTTTAGTGTCTCAGGATCAGACAAAAATCGTTGCCAAAGAATGACAATTTCACGCTCCAGTGAGGCATTTGCAGTCTTGATCTGTAAAATTATTAATTAATTGAAAAATTGTGAAAATGAATTCGCGAAAAACGTCAGTCGTTAATTTTAAAAATAGGAAAAATCTTTTTTTGGAGATATCTCCAGTTCTATTAATCGTTTTCCTCAATTATCTCAGAAACTAATGGAGATACATCCTTTTTGCCCTAATGCTTTTTTGTAGCTCTTGAAATTCTCTTCAAAAATGCTTTAGGGCAAAAAGGGCGTATCACCATTAGTTTCCGAGATATTTGTAAGAGAAGATCGGCTTATCATGTTTTACTTCTTCACTACTGAATAAAAAAAAATCATTTTCCAGTTTTTTTTAAATATCTCGGAATCTATGGGAGATAGGAAAATTTTCATTGATACCTTTTTTGTAGCTCTCATTTTCCTCTACAAAAAAGGTATCAACAAAAATCTCCCTATCTCCCATAGTTTCCGAGATATTCAACAATAATTAAGTAAACATTACCATAATGTCCTTGAATTTTTTCCTAGCTTCATTAACTGAAGTTTGCGCTGTCTCAACATTCCTCGCGACTTCCTCCAATTGTATTAAAACTTTGTGAGGCATTAATTTGAAACATCTCGTTGGACCCTCCGACGTTTCATGATTGTAGAGAGCCATAACGTCGTTTTCTCTGGAATTAAAAATGATTTTTTTAAATATTTATTTTTTCAATTATTTTAGACGAAGAATTTACAAACGAGACATTGAAAAATTTCATCAAATTCTCTTTACTAACAATGGAATCAACATTCCAATTCGTTTGTCCAAATCGACACCCAAAATTTCTGCCTCCATTCTTCGATTCTCCATCAATAAATCATCGTATTTTTTAATCGATAAACTCAATGAATCTTCGTGTTTTTCAGTTCCAAGAAACAACGACGAGAATAACTCGTTGTAAATATTTTTCTTGCAAGACGACTCAGTCATTATTGAATTGTACTTTTCCTGTTCTCTCTGCATAAATTCCTGAAAAGAGAGAACAATGACATTTTTTAAAATAGAATTTAATGAAAAAAATGACATTGACGTCAGTTTTCATGAATTATCTATTTTTTTTATTGAATAACTGTAAATAATTGAGATAAAAAATTTTTGCGGACGTTTTTCGTAGGTCTGATTATCCTCTACAAAAAAGCTCTCCTCAAAAATTTCTCTATCTCCATTATCTTCAGAGATATTCAATGATAACTGAATGACGAATCAAATTCAATAATTTTTAGATTTCGTATTTTTCTAAAATTCGTTTAAATCGAGATAAAAAAAAATTCGTGATAATATTTTTTGTAGCGCGGACTTTCCTCTATAAAAAATGTTATCACGAAAATTTCTCCATCGTCATTATTTCCCGAGATATCCAAAAAAAACCGACGGGAAAACCCGAAAAAATTAATTCTTCAATTTTTTCCTCAAACACCTGATTTTAATCAATTAATTAATCACTTACGCATCTCTTCGAAGCCTCTGAGTCTTCCGTGGCGAAGTGATGTCTGACATCACCGGCAAACTCAACAATTTCGTTCAATTTACGCAGCTGAAGTTGCATTAATATTGATAATAAATCGGAGTGTGCGTGACCCATGTCTCGTGCGAAATTCAACAACTTTTCAATCGTTGATAAACGCTTTTTTTTACGCTCGAGACGTGCCTGGCCATTCTTAACTAATATCTCAGTTATAATATATTTTCCGTAATAATTAACAGCCTCTTGCAATCGTGTTTCCATTATTAAATTCGTTTCCTCGAGGCTGTCTCGCTTCGATATTAATTCCGCCATTTCAACTCTGGAAAGAATTAATTTTTTAATTTTTTTGATGAATTAAAAATTGGAGATTTTTTATTTAAATTTTGATGATTCTTACTGCATTTGGGAAACTGATTGCGGGAATTTCGGTTCTCCGTTGTTATAAATTTCCATTGCATGTATCGCGAGAGCCTTGTAACTACTCAATTCTTTCCGCGCTTCGATTTCATCCAGCGTTGATGTTATTAAACTGGAAAAAATTAAAAAAGATTAAGAATTTAGTTTATTTTGCAAATATTTCGGAAACTATTCGGTTTAGAGGAAAATTGAGTAACACCTTTTTTGTAGAGAATTGAATTCTCTACAAAAAAGGTCTCTTGATATTTTTTGATAAACCTACTCGGTTCGAAGATATTTGCACAAGAAGCAACATGAAAATTTCAAATTTACAATTTATAGCAGAAACGATAAATTTTTTGTGACTTTTTTCGCAAATATCTCGGAAACCATGGGGTTTAGGAGAATTTGTCAGGAAACCTTTTTTGTAGAGAATTAAATTCTCTACAAAAAAGGTCTCTTGACTTTTTTCGATAACTCTACTCGTTTCGGAGATATTCGCGATACAAGATATGATTTTTTTTTTTTAATAATATTTTCTCCTCATTTTATGATTTTTTTGTGAGAAAAATCGAAGAAAAAATTTGTTTAAATTTTTGTACACTTACTTGTTCTGACAATGAACGAGCTCACAAGCCCAATCGTGTGAACACTTCTCTGATAAATTGTCATCAGAGAAATCATCACTGTTACTCGTTGAAAATCCGTCGTTGTTCATTCCTCTCACTTCTCTGTTAACGTGGTATCTTAAATAATTATTGTACGTATCCGTGTGTTTTATGAAGAGATCGAGAGGCACTTGTGTCCACGCAACAGCTGGTCCTTTCTAATTATTCAGGATGAAAAATTGAAATTAATTTATTAATGAGAGTAAATTAATTAAATAATAAAAAAAAAATTAATCAAATCATTTGTGAAGTGGTAGAATTAGAAAAAGATGATTTATCATCGTTTTTGGGAGAAATATCTCGGAAAATAACGGAGATAAACAAATGTTCACGATAACCTTTTCTGTAGTACGGACTTTCCTCTACAAAAAATGTTCCCACAGAAATTCCATCTCCAAAAGATTCCCAGGAATTCCCCAAGAAACAATGCAAAACCGAAAATTCATTCAATTTTATTCTCAAAATAATTTTAAAATAATAAAAAACTATTTTCACCCTTTCCGCAGCATTAGCATAAACTCTAACGAGATTCTGAACATCTTCGTAAGCCTCACGACAAGCTGAATCAAATTCATCAACGAGCCCAGAGCAATCTGAGTAAATTTTGTCCTCTTGAATCCTCAATTTCTCGAAATTTGTCTGTTCAGCTTCGATTTGATCCTCCAACTTTGATTCTAAATCTCTAAAAAAATAAAAAAAAAGGAATCGTCAAAAATTTATTTTATAACTCGATGATGATAAAAAGAAATCGCCAAATGAGTAATGATCTCACGTTAATTCTCTCAAACTCTCTTCCAGTCTTTTGATGTCATTTATATCAGAATCGTAAGCTTCTTTCTCATTTTCGTACGCTTTAAAAATTTCAGTGTCACTTGGCCTATCAACTTGAGCTAATTGGAGCAGTTCGGGACAATCTTTAGTCGCTGATTCCAGTTCAGCATCCAATTCATCACCCGTGAGCCATGCTCCAGTTTCTTGTAAGCGTTTTTTCCTGAATTATTTAATTAAAAGTGGAATTAATGGAAATTTTAACTGTAGGAAAAGTGGGGATTCTCTTTCACATTAATTCGTGAATATCTTTGAAGCGAGTGGGTTTAGAGGAAAATTGAGCAGGACCTTTTTTGTAGAGAATTTAATTCTCTACAAAAAAGGTTTCCTGATAAATTCTCCTAAACCCAATGGTTCCCGAGATATTGGCGAAAAAAGTCACAAAAAATTTATCGTTTCTGTTATAAATCGTAAATTTCTTCAATTTTGTTGTTTATTTTGTGAATATCTCTGAAACGACTAGGTTTATCGAAAAATTTCAAGAAACCTTTTTTGTAGATAATTGAATTCTCTACAAAAATGGTTTCTTGATAAATTCTCCTAAACCTCGTTTTTCCGGAGAAATTTGCAGAGTAAACTTCATTTTCCAAAGTTCTCTCCCCTTCATTCCTCATTTTACTTAATTTAATATTTGAAAACGTTGAATTTCCAAATTTCCTCCATTTCATTGAAAAGAGCGGGAAAAATGCACTGGAAAATGCTACAAAACAATTGATTTTTTCTGTAAAAAAATTGAATTATACTGTTTTCCAACACAAATTTCCCGCTCTTTTCAATCAAATCAACGAAATTTTGAAAATCAGACTATTTCGTTATCAATAAAAATTTGGGAATTTTTTTAAAACGCATTTCACTCACAATTGAACTTCTTCCTTCAGAAGAATATTTTCAGATCCTACGTTGTCACAGAACCATTTCAAAAATGGTTGAACCACTGGGTTATCACAGGTGTCATTCAATAATTTCGGTGCTAATTTGTACGAGTTGTTCGGTAGCAATTGTCGTATTTTTTGAGACAACTCAGTGCCGGTGATATTCATTTCAGTCATCTGAAATTAATTATTTCTCTCATAAACTTAGAGTCGACCTTTTTCCGTAAATATCTCGGAAACGATTGGGTTTACGTGAAAAATGAGCGAAGCCTTTTTTGTAGAGAATTTAATTCTCTACAAAAAAGGTTTCTTGATGAATTCTCGTAGGACCAATAGTTTCCGAGATATTCGCAAAATAAGCAACTCGCGACATTGAAATTATTTTATTCGCCGAATTCACCATTTAATCATTCATTTTCTGTTCAAACTTTCGGTTTTAAAAAAATTAATCCGACACTTTTTCAGCCACTAACCTCAAATTTATAGTCATCTGGTAACGGAGCACATTCGTAACGTCTTATTCTCTGGATTCATTGGAACAAATGATTTTTAACGAATTTTTTCACTGAGTTATTCCTCCACTGAATCAATTGTTGGAAGTTACTGCGATTATTGTTGGTGTATTGTTCAATTTTTTTAGTTAATCGACGTTGACAGGAGTTGCAAAAACCGCCCCGGTTAATTTGAAGATTCGAAACGGTGTTCAAACGCGTCGCGCCAGGTGGCAGCACTTGGTTTTTTTATTGCTCTGTCGATCAGAAGATTGGTGAAATTTCGGGAAAGTCGTTTTCCGATTTTTGTTTACAAAGAATTTTTGAATTTTTTTTTTCATCCCTTAATATCTATGGAAATACGAAAAACAGAGTAATTCATGGAGGATTCTTCTTCAGAGAACAAGTGAGGCTACAAAGCTAACTTAAATTTCTTTAATTACATTTTATTGAATGAAAAACAACGAAATATTTACACTGAACAACACAATCACGTGATTTTTAAAATTATTTTCTTTCCTATTATTATTATGTTAAAATTAGGATTTTGGAGTACTCGTGTTAATTCGTATGCCGTGCATGTCCTTGATCTCGTCCTTCAGCGTCTGAAAATTATCCAAAAAAATTGTTGAACATTAATTAAAAAAATGGAGCAGTGAATTTCGTGACAATTTCTTTTGGATTATTTTGACGAATATCTCGGAAACTGTTGGGTTTAGGAGAATTTAACAAGAGACCTTTTTTGTAGAGAATTAAATTCTCTACAAAAAAGGTTCCTTGACTTTTTAATGTAAACCTGACCGTTTAAGAGATATTCACAAAATAAGAAAAATCAAAATTTTTTAATTTTTAATTTCTTAGTCAAACCGATTTTTTTTTCTGGCTTCTTTCGCAAATATCTCAGAAACTATCGGGTTTAGGAGAATTTAACAGGAAACCTTTTTTGTAGAGAATTGAATTCTCTACAAAAAAGGTTTCAAGGTCCATCCCTCTAAGTCTCTCCATTCTCGAGATATTCGCAGTTGAAGTCAAGATTCAATTCTTTGACAATCACTTTTTTTACTTTAATGCGATAATTAAATAAATAATTCATTAATAATTACTTCGTTTATCAAACGATGCTGTTTAACAGTGTTCAACCCCTCGAATTCCGGTGCTATCACGCTTATCTCGAACATCGCTCCACATCCGCCTGCAAAAACAATTCATTCACTCATCATTTTTTATTTTGAAAAAAATTAAAAATTCATTTCTTCACCTGAAATATCGTTGACTTCGATAACCTCAGCTTTTGGAAATTTATTTTTCAACAATGTCGCCATTTTCTCCTCTGCCTTTTTTCCAGCCAGTGCACCAGACTGGCCATTCCAAACTCTCGACAATAACTTAAAAATTTTGACATTACTAATTTTTCTCATTACCAAACATAAACAAAACGCCAAAAAAAAAACAAATAACAAATAAATCACGAATTTATCGATGTTTCGAAATATTCTCAACATTTTCTGATTTTGAATTATTATTAATATTATT
>JABSMS010018496.1:0-11648 GCA_018902275.1 Aleiodes sp. PSUC_FEM 10030003
AAACCTTTAAAATTTCTTGAGATTTTCAGAATATTTTCTTAAGGTTCAAAATGGAAAATTTAATTCTAATACTAAAATATTTAAATAACAAAATTATTGGGAAATGTCCGGTAACCTAGATTCTAATAACAATTAAATAGCTCTAATGTGTTCGAAAAGATGTAAAGACAAAAAAACATTGCTGAAGTAATTTCACATCCTTAAATCAGAAGTTCCTTTGAAATTTCATTTTTCGTGGAAAATTCAAAAACAATATAATTTTTGAGATCCATTAAGCATTGAAATTATAATGAGCTACCTGAATTTTCGAATATGAATAAAATATTGAAAAATATATGAACTTGAAATTTCTATCATTCGCAAATTCAACGCAACATGGCCTTCAATTTTCACGAATTGCTTGAAATTTCATTCAGTCACTGAATAATTCACTTCAAAAGTCTACAAAAAATCATAATTTCCTGGAAATTCAACCAATAATTCGCGAAAAAATTTCAAATGTTATTTCAATATTTTCAGATTGAATGAATTTTCAGGAAAAAATTCCGTAGAATTTCAAGTTAACTAAAGTTTGTTAAATATTTCAATATTTTTTCGTTGAATTTCTACCAATTATTTTTGTAACAGTGCATAAGTCTAACTTTTACGTCCCATTATTACTGAGGCGACGATATATATGCGGAATAATTGATGAATATTTTCACGATCGGTATATCGTAATTAATGAATGAGATTGACTTCACTGGCTATTCATTTATTTATTAAATGAATAAAGCAAATAATTCAAAAAAACTCAAATATTTATTTCATTATTGAAGTACGTATGAAATTTATTTTGGAACTCTCTACCACCTTCAATAACAACACAAGAATTTTTCTTAATTTTTTTTTGTCACAAGTGTTCTCACCAAATTTTTAAAACCCGATACCGGAAAAAATTTGTCTCAAATGCTTCTGGCCACAATTCCACGACCAGCATGACTGCCCTATCGAGTGCTCCTGGCCAATAGTTTTGAGAATTTATGATTATTGAGCCATCATCCATGAATGTTTTGACACAACCGGAAACGATCCACCGGAAATTAGTAGAATCACAGAATAATAGAAGTATGCCTATTGCCCAGTGCCTCATCCTCTCCCCCTGGAGCAATATACGGGTATCGAACTAAAATAAAAAGATCAAGTAAAAGCGTGTGTCCGGACGTCGGAGAGCATTGGAGCGAATGGATCGCGAATGGACGGATGGACCAGCGGGGCCGAGGCCCGGGGGCTAAACGAGTGGAGACAATGGCACGGAGACACGGAGAGGCAAAAGTGTACAGTGTGGAGACGAGAAAGAGAGAGTCAGAAAGAAATAAAAAAAAAATACAAAAAGGGGGATGAGGTTGAGTCTGACTGCTCACGAGGGTTGCAGAGCGTAAAAGAGTGAGAGTGGATGAGGTGGAGTGAGATAGACGATGCCAACTGGATATAGCATTTCGTGCTAGCTGGAAATAGCGTAGACTGGACAGCGGGACCCGAGGACTAACTCGGACCTACTTTTATATCGCTTCGGGAAATAATGGGATTCCCATCATGAAGTGGATTTCCCCTGGGAGCAGTGGACATCGATGCACGCGTCAAGAGATCCTAACGCCGTATTCCATCGGTCTCACGTTCAGTTTCTTCCATCTCTCTCGCTCTCTCAAAATTTCCGAACGATTTTGCTGGTTACTGTACGTAACCCCACCCTCACACCCATTCACCTGTCCAAAATGTTACATGTGGATGTCCAGACTGACTGTATTCAAACTGGCATCTAACAACCACCAATTATCGCTTACCACCTGTCTGCGTTAATTATTCAACAAAATTTTGAAATTCCATTGTTCTTTATGGTATTACGTTGAGTTTCGGTTTGTTTTTATGAATTGCGGGTGTGCCTCGTAGGCTCATTCCGATTGAGAGTTCATAGTTTGATGGAATCGGTGAGTTTAAGCATTTTTAGGAATCGAGTTGGGGATGATGAATTCTTGGAAGTTGAATTGTGACTGGAAAATTTCGTGAGGACTGAGACATCTCGCGGATGCTCTTCGAAACTCATTAGTTCGTTTAAATATTCAGGTCGGGAGAGAATGTAACTGAATGAGAGCTGCGTGACCAACAGTTGGTAAAGAATGCGACTGAAAGCTAGTTACGTTACCAAGGGCTGGTAAAAATTTTAACTGACTGCGAGCTACGTTACCAAGAGCTGGTAAAATTTGTGATTGAGGGACAGAGAGGGGAGGTTGATAATTACAGAATAAGTCAGAACTGGAAAAATCCCCATCAGAGTAATTTTTCATCAGATTCCTGAAATTTCGGGAATTGGTATGCCTTCAATCGCCAAAAATCATCACTTTCCGCGGACCATATTTTTTTCACCACTTGGAATATCGACTTCCAATTTTTTGCAAGGCTTCTGAATGCTGCAGAAAGTACCTTGGATCACCCCCATTTACCCTAAATTGCCCTAAGTTACCCTCGTTTACCCTAATATACCCTGAATGAACCTAATTTATCCTATTTTACACTGAATAACCCTGAAATGGCCTAGTTTACTCTAATTCATCCTAAATTACCCTCAAATACCCTACTTCTTTACCCTAAATTGCCCTAAATCACCCTAATCCACCTTCAATTACCCTAAATTACGCTAATTCGCCGTAATTTATCCTAAATTACCTTAATTTACCCTAAATTAGCCTATTTTACCCTGAATTATTCTCCATTACCCTAATTCACCCTAAATCACCTTGAATTACCTTAATTTACGCTGAATCAAATGGAACTGGAGAAATCCCCATCGGAATACTTCTTCATCGGATTCCTGAAAATTCCGGAAGGGGTAATTTACTCTAATTTACCCTCATTTACACAAAATCACCCTCATTTACACCTATTGAAAAATTTGGAGCCGTTGACATTGTAAATATCTCCGAAACGAGTAGGCTTAGAGAAAAATGTAGAGAAACTTTTTTTGTAGAGAATTTGATTATCTACAAAAAAGGTTCAATCATTAATTCTCGTAAACCCAACCGTTTCTGAGATATTCTCAAAATAATCTCCGCCCGACACTCAAGCCCATCTCCTCAGCGAATTAAACTCTGATATAAAACCGATTACATTGTTCTATTATTTATCCATATTATAAAAATGGCGTTCATCGATTTTTCAAAAATAATTTGTTTTTTTTTATCAAAAAAAAAAATTCTTTCCTTCTCAAATTATCTAATCCACGAGTGAAACGGAATTGCAGGTTGAGTCGATTGTTTCCATTTTCATTCTCGAAATCACCAACAATCGTCCTGATAGCAATGACCTTGAACTCTGAATACTTTTGTTACGAATTAACGTTTCCTTTTTATCGTTAAAAAAAATCCATAAATTTCGTGAGATTAGTCGAGAATGGAAATTATTTAATTGGGAAATAATTAAATTTCCTTTCTCTCGGGATTTTCAATAATAACAATAATGATTGAGAGCGAAAAATAGTCGAATAGATAAGTTGATGGGGGATAATAAAAATAATTCATACTGAAATAATCAATGGAAAATAAATGAGTCAGCGAGAATTAAAGTGGGGGAATAATTGTGCTAACGGTTGAAGAACTTTGGATTGAATTGATACGAGCTGATGTGATGATGGACACATGGTTGATTCAGTTGCAGAGCTACCTCTGGCTCTGACAGTTGATTCATCAACAGCACAATACCCGCGTTTTTTTTATTGTAGAATGTGAGTAATTCAAATTAAAGACGTTTTTCTTTGATTTCCTTTGTTATGATTTGTGCATTGATCTGATTCGATTTTTTTAAATTTATTCCTTCACTTTTCATCCGTAATTTCGTTTTTTTTCGTTCGTAGTCGTGGCAATTGTGTGTTTAATTTTTATATTAATTTTTTCATAAATTCTTGTGGATTAAAAATCGCTTTTCTGACGCAGGATTCCAAAAAGTGGAGAATCACTTATTTTTAGATGATGGAGTCGGAATTTGGGGGTTTTTATGGTTTCAGTGGATAGCCAGGGAAATTTTGAGGCGGAAAATGGTATAGAGAAATCTTCGACGGACCAATCGTTCTCGAGTTATTGAAAAAACATTTTTTTTTTTCAATTCACTTTTTTTTATCTCCGTTAGTTCAAAATAAGTTTTTTCTACCAATGGTTTTCCTGAAATATCTCGGGAATCAATGGAGATACGTCCTTTTTGCCCTCTTCCTTTTTTCTAGCTCTTTAAATTCTCTACAAAAAAGCATCAGGGCAAAAAAGGCGTATCTCCATTAGTTTCCGAGATATTTGTAAAAGAATCTCGACGAAAAAAATCGACTTATCCTGTTTTATTTCTTCACTACTGAATTGTTTCATACCGGTTTCCAGTTCAAATTTCCCGGGCTAGCCAACGGAATTTTCAAAATTTTGGGAATCCAAAAATTTCATCTTTTTTTGAGTGATTTTTTTTCAAATGGATAAATCGCGCGTTTTATGACGAAAAATAACGACGCGCGTGTTTTTATTTGTGTGAATAAATACGAGAACGTTCAATTTAATTTGTGGCTTCATTTTTCGAAGATATCTCGAAATTGGTTCGAGTTGGAGAAATTTTCATTAAAACCTTATTTGTGGCGAAGATCGAAATCTACAAAAAAGTTTTCTACGAAAAATTCTGTATCTCGATTATTTTTCGAGATATTTTTAAAAGAATGAAATGAAAATTTTTCTTTTGTGAAAATGTTTAAAAATTTTCATTTTAAATTTGTCTTCACCTTTAATCTGTCCTTCATTGGAATCGATTAGTTATCATCGCAATTAAAAGTGGTTAATTAAATTATGAAGATAAAATGTGATGAGTGGAAGTTTCCAGAGTTCAAAGGGATATTGCATTTAATAGAATGAATTAATTAAATTTATTTTAAATATTAAATAGTTCAATAATAATTGAATGATAAATTCATAAAATTTCTTGATTGAATTATCACACCAATTCAAAGTCATAAAGGCAAAGTAATTCAGCAGCTTCGACTGTGTATACAAACGTTAAATCATTTTTGTATACAACGCTAAAGTTCGTGATACTTAAAGTTTATTTTTGAGTGATGATGAAATTGAAGGGTTTTTAAAAAAAAAATCACGATTATTTTCCAAAAAAAATCGGAATTTACATTCTACATATTTTTTTCTGAAAATTTTGTCGTGAAAGTTTTCAAACATTCATTTTTTTAATTTTCTTTGGAATTTTCAATGCACAAAAAAAATTGTTAAAAATATCGTAAAAACTCATTTTATTCATAATTTTTTAGAAGTTCCAATGGAAGTCCATTTTACCCCAGAAATCTATTTGATCCCGCCTTTAATTGATTTTCAATCATTTCGGAAATCTGGTGAAATTGATTGTATCACATTGTTTTTCCTTGAAAAAAAAATTCCATTGTAAATTTTCCGCTGTTTCCGATGGAATTCAGTAGTGAAGAGGTAAAACAGGATAAGTCGACTTTTTTCACCGAGATTCTCTTGCGAATATCTCTGAAACTAATGGAGATACGCCCTTTTCGCTCGAATGCTTTTTTGTAGAGAATTTAAAGTGCTAGAAAAAAGTGTCAGGACAAAAAGAACGTATCTCCATTAATTCCTGAGATATCTCAGAAAAACTTCAGTAGTGAAGAGGTAAAACAGGATGAGTCGACTTTCTTCACCGAGATTCTTTTGCGAATATCTCGGAAGCTACTGGAGATACGCCCTTTTCGCCCTAATGCTTTTTTGTAGAGAATTTAAAGAGCTAGAAAAAAGTCTCAGGGCAAAAAGGACGTATCTCCATTAATTCCTAAGATATTTCAGAAAAACCATTAACAGAAAAAAATCGACTTATCCTTTACCTCTTCACTACTGAATTGATGATTTTGAAAATTACCTGACACTTCAAATCGAGAAGCTAAACAAGATTATGAAAAATGAAATATTCCGTCAATTATTCATTTTTAGTTTTCAAGAAAATTTTTTTTTTTTCCTTTTCAGAATGTTTAGTATATCGTGTGGAAGCATTTGCCTAGAAATTGTTCTTCTACTTGTTTTAATATGTACATTAAGTGATACTGTGAGATACAGATTGAAATTTTTTATATTTATTTTTGTTGCATTACTTGCAACATGTGGTTTTCCATTGATGCTCCTACGTCCGAGGAATTGGCGAAATGCACTGTAAGTTTATCGAGTAAATTTATTGATTATGATGAATTGTATAAAAAATTCTGGAAAATAAGTGGGATAAAAAAATTTATCCTAAGAAAAAATTAAAAAAAAAAAAAATTATATTCACAACCTGAAGATTCGACTTTTTAATAGTTCAGTCACTTTTTCGGGCGAATTGAAGGCCGTTCTCCCGAATTATCAGCAATTAATTGGAAACTAATTCTAACCTACAAATCCCCATTTTTTTCTGTTTTATCGACCGTACTCTGGGATACTACCTTAAGAAAAAATGATTCGATTCTTTCGCAGAATTCCAGCATGGATAATAACTCTAACTTTGCGATTGATTGGCGTAAAATATACTGTGAGAGGGAAAGAAAATATTGTCAAAGATTCAGGAGCTGTGATTCTCATGAATCATCAAAGTGCAATTGATCTTGCAGGTAAATTCCTCAAAATAATTTTCTTCCACATTAAGGCCCGGATGGAGTACCTTGAATGTTTCCAGATAATTTTTAGACGACTAGAGCGCTCTACTTGCGGTAGTTTTCGAAGCGCGTCACCTGATAAGTTTCTGTTGATTGAAAAATTTATCTTTTGATGACTAAATAAAATAGTATTGAGAATCAATAGATAGTATTAACAAAATCCTACTCGAAATAATTCCAATAATTTTATTTCCAAACGTTAGAGACTATCGTAGCGCCATCTGTTGATCCTGCCATGCTCTATCCTATCCAGCAATGGCGGCTGTACGCTTCGGATCGTAGTTCCAAACTTACGTCCGCAATATTTATTCAATTACAACGAAAATAGTGTTAAAAAATTGCTCACAATGGTGGAAATTGCGCTTGACTAATGTTTTAATAATTCATTGTTCATGAGATGTGCAATTCGTCTTTTTCATAAAGTGAATTTCCGACAGCAATGGCGGCCATCTGATCGTCTACAAGGCCGCCAAATTACTCGTTTCTAATAAACAATTTAATTAGTTAAATTATTCATTAAACTACTGAAATTGTTGTCAAGCGCAATTCGGAAAAAAATCAGTAATTTTCAGGTGTTCATTTCAAATTTTTCTGAGCATTCTACGAGCTATAAGTTTGAAACTACGAAATGGTACTCTCAAAATAAAAAAATTATCTGGAGAATCGTAGAAATATCTTTCTCTAGACACTGCATCCGGACCTCAAATACCCAATTAATTGATTTTATCAGTTCTAGGTGAACTTTGGTCGGTAATCGATAACTGTGCGGTGATAAGCAAAGTTGAATTGCTCAAGTACACGGGTCCATTCGGCTGGGCGGCTTATCTGTGGGGGACAATATTCATTGATCGTAACAAAGTCAAAGATGCCAGAGATGCAATGAATGCGACTGCTGATATTGTTCAGAAGAACAAAGTTAAGTTGATGATATTTCCCGAGGGCACTAGGCATTCCGATAATACCCTGAGGCCTTTTAAAAAAGGGGCATTTCACGTGGCGGTCAGTGGACAAGTACCGATTCAGCCTATTGTTGTGTCGAAATATTATTTTCTCAATTCGAAGTCGAAATACTTTGGATCAGGTAATTTTTATTTGTTTTTAAAACGATTCTCCGAAATCTATGGGAGATAGCGATATTTTTAAATAAACGATGGAAGTCAATGAATTAATTCTACTTTATCATCAATTCAGTAGTGAAGAGGTAAAACAGGATGACTCTTTTTTCGCCGAGATTCTTCTGCGAATATCTTGAAAACTAATGGAGATACGTCCTTTTTGTCCTGATGCTTTTTTGTAGCTCTTGAAATTATCTACAAAAACGCATCAGAGCAAAAAGGGCGTATCTCCATTAGTTTCCGAGATATTTGGGAGAGAAGATCGGCGAAAAAAATCGACTTATCCTGTTTTACCTCTTCACTACTGAATTCAGTGGGAAACTATTGATAATACTTGGATTACCTTAAAAAAAGTGAAAGTAAAATTCACTCTAAAACGAATTCAGTCAATTCTTCTAATTTTCCATTTTATTCCTAATTACTCGTCGTTAAAGGCTCATTGAGAATTGGGGAAAACTTGGAATTTTAATATCTTCCGCAATTAATAATCAATTTCATCTGATTCAGGACAAAGTTATATAACAATTCTACCGCCAATTTCCACCGAGGGACTGACGAAAGACGATGTGGACAGTCTTATCACAAAAACAAGGGAATTGATGAACAAAGAGTTCAAGAAAACAACCGATGAAGCACTGAGAGAAGCGAACGTGCTGAAGGCTGAATGAAAATGGAAACTTATGCAATGAATTTTTTCTTGCTCAATTTAAAACCTCACTCGAAATTTTTATAATTCTTTATTCTAAATTATTCGTTTCTTTTGAAATCAAAAAAATTGTCGAGATGTTTTGCTGAAAGAAAACGTTGAAACTCTTCTTTCCGCTTCAACTTCAACTGTCGAAGAATGAAAAAGTGATAATTATGTGAAATAATTTCCAAAGAATTTTAATATTTTTGTTACTGTAATAAATTATCTTATCTTTATTCTGTTATTTTTTAATTCTCATTATGAAAAAAGCTTTTTCTTTTTTAATTTAATTATCATCTTCAGATGCTAACGACGGAAAATCGTGATTCGATTAATTTTACAGGAGATAAAGATGAAAATAATTGAATAAATTAATTTTGTAATTAGTTTTTTGTTGAATATATCGTTAAATAATCGAGATACGAAAATTTTTGTCGAGATCTTTTTTGTACAACGAAGGTTTTGATAAAAATTTCGCTATCTCCATTATTTTCCGAGATATTTCGTGAAAACTGAATTTATATTTTTTTTTCATAAGTCAGTAACGAAGAAAGAAACAGGATGAGTCGATTTTTTCTCGCCATTGTTTTTCTCAAATATCTCAGAAACTAATGGAGATACGCCCTTTTTGCCCTGAACCTTTCTTGTAGCTCTTGAAATTCTCTACAAAAAAGCATTCGGACACAAGAGGCGTATCTCCATTAGTTTCCGAGATATTTGTAAGAGAAGATCGGCGACAGAAATTGAGAAGAAAATTCTTGTTTTAATTTTTTTTTCATAGAGAAAAATCAGAGCTACAAAAAAAGTTTTGACAAAAATTTTGCTATCTCCATTATTTTCCGAGATATTCCATAAAAACTAAATTCATAATTTTTTTTTGAATTTATATTCATAGAATAATTTTAGCAAATTAAATGAGTTATTAAACGTAAAAGTGGGGACTTTTACGAACGTTGGAAAATATTGGACGATAAAATACACGTGTTTCCTCAGTTTACGAGCGATCTCTGGCTTTGACAGTTGGGTTATCAGCATTACAATATTTATTGCATAATTTTTATTGTGAAAGGTAAGTAATTCGAACGGAAATTTGAATTAAAAAAAATAAAAATGATAAAATATATTTTTGAGTCTTGAATGAAATAAAATGCAGAAAATTCGAAAACGATTATTGCTAAAAGGTCATTCTTTATCATCGATAATTACTGATAGAAACTTCAGAATATTTAATTTTTTTTTTACAATTATTTTATCTTTATTCAGTGTCTCATTGCTTCGCTCCGATTCGTCTAAATTTTGATAGAGGAATTTAAAAATAGAAGCAATTGGAAAATTCTGATTATTTATCTTTGTGACAATAAATTCATTAATATTGAAAAAAAAAAAATTAAAGAAAAAATTTGATTGTCTCCATTTTTTTAAATGATTTGTAATCTGCAGGAACTTCGATGCAGAGTTTCGGGAGAAAAATTGAAGTTTAAATAAAATTCATTCAAATAAAAAAAATCAAGGTCGCGAAGAAGATGTAATTCAACGGTTTTTTATTTCTTTTTATTATATGAAACGTTGAAAACTTTCTCAATAACTTAATTCGTCAATTCTTTTTTAACAGTGTTCATTTTTCTGCTCTAATAATCTCTCCAGTTCTATTGATAATCATCAAATTATTTTTTTGAATTTCAAGCAGAATGTTCAGCGTATCCTGCGGAAGTATTGGCCTAGGAATCCTCGCTCTCCTAGTCCTAATATGTACATTGAATGACAGTGCAAGATATATTTTGAAATTCTTCGTATTCGGCGTTGTTAATATATTAATAGCAACATTGGGCTTTCCATTCATGCTCTTACGTCCGAAAGATTGGAGGAATGGCTTGTAAGTTCTTCTCTGCATGAAAAACTAATGACTAATATTAATTTAGGAGATGGGGGAGGTAACACGTCAATTCATCCCAAAAATTCATCCCTGAAAATTTCATCTTTTTGACTTTCCACCCTCAAAATTTCATTCCTCCGACTCCTCATCCCCAAAAATGAATTTTCCAATTTTTTTTTCTTTTAATTTGATAAATTTTAGCACCATCAAATTTCACGCGTTAATTGATAATTTCATTCTTAATGATTGTGGATATATCGTCGCCTTAGACTCAAAAGGGCGTACGTGCCATTTTTTCTTGTTGAATAATAAAAGGGCGTAAGTTAGTATTCTCACGAAAAAATGAATGTAGATTCAATTCTTATAGATTTTCAAAAAATGGCACTTGCGCCCTTTTGAAAAATTTAATTCCTTGCAGAATTCCCGCTTGGATAATAACAATTACCCTGGAATTAATTGGCGTGAAGTTTATTGTAAGAGGGAATGAAAATATTGTTAAAGATACCGGAGCTGTTATTCTAATAAATCATCAGAGTGCAATTGATCAAGGAAGTAATTAATGAATTTCGAATCATTCAAGTGTTAAAGTGAATTCTCTAATTAATCTATTTTTTCTTCCAGTTCTCACTAAACTGTGGCGAATAATTGATAATGGCGCGGTAATAGGTAGACGAGAATTGTTGACATACACTGGCCCATTTGGATGGGCTGTTTATCTCATCGGAACAATATTTATCGATCGTAATAACGTTGGTGAAGCGAAAGATTCATTAAATTCAATGGTTAATATTATTAAAGATAGAAAAGTTAAATTAATGATATTTCCCGAGGGCACTAGACACTCTGATCATACCTTGAGGCCTTTTAAGAAAGGCCCCTTCCATGTAGCCATCAGTGCGAAGGTGCCGATTCAACCGATCGTTGTGTCCAAATATTATTTTCTTAATTCGAAGCCAAAATACTTTGGATCAGGTAATTTTTTATTTTCATTTTGAGGAGGATCATCAGTTTTCGGTCTGGAATTAAAACCAATAAGATCTGCACAACACTTTGGGAATATGTTCATTAGATAATGAGTATTAGACACTAATTTTTCGGAATTTACTGTCCACAAAATGAGAACGAAAATAAATATCAAAGTTGAATCTTTTGCGCGAGGTTATATGGACGACAGATAATGGTAGTATAATTACGTCATTACCGACTGGGTGGGTATATAGGAATTTGGCCGAATTTACCGACCGTCTATATAACCTCACGCAAAAGATTCAACTTTGATAT
>JABSMS010018507.1:0-11646 GCA_018902275.1 Aleiodes sp. PSUC_FEM 10030003
TCTTATTATATTTTTTATATAAAGAGGATATATCCGCATATAGCTGGTGTATATGATATAATTAAATTTTACGAAATTTGAAATTGCGATCAATTGCACGTCAACATAATGTTTTTTTGGTACATTGAAGATTAAATTTCAATATCAGAAATATCCTATATATTGACAATACTTCATCAATGTAAAACCGATATATCAAATTTGAAGGTCGTAAAACTTTTATAACCTAATTATAATACCTATAATAATTGATATTATTCGAGATATATAATTTATATAAGACTTTTCCGTGGTGGTATATACTATGCATTCATGAAGATAGAAATAATTCGAGTAATTTACATAATGAATGATAAATAGTACAAGAATAATGTAAATACAGGCGCAAGTGCTGAAAGGTTGAAGAGTTTTGATATTTCTTCAATTTCTATAATTGTCGTTGTATTTCTTATCTTGCTGGTAGAATTTCCATCTCATTTACCTTTCATTAGCGTCATTTGTCTTTCCCAATATACTTTTTACTCCAAACTTCTTTCCAGGTAGTATAAAGATATACTTTCCATTCATGGAAATAATTGAAATCATATAATTAATTTGTCTCTGGTTATATAATAACAAGTATTAATGCTCACGATAAGTTCAGTTAAGTTGTAAACTTTCCTCATTACCATCTGCCAGGGGGCTTAATTTAATCGCCTATACCAAAATACACTAAATATCATTTTTGTAATAAGTATTAAGACAATAAAAGATGAAGTGATTGCGATGTAGATTACTCCAGGGGATAATGAAAGACTTACAATTGCGTTAATTGAGGTATTCATGAGTATACTCGAGTGAAAATGTTCTCTCCTTCATCATTTCTCCTCTCACGAATACTTCATCATTACTCCAATCGAAAAACCTCAGATATTCGAATCGTTGTCTCTCCAGTTACGTGGTAATGTTAGGAATGTCAACAAATTCTTCTGATCCTCAAGTATATTCCCTTTCATCGTTATCTGCATTGCAATTTACTTAGACGATGAAACAATAACTTTTCTACGATCATATTGTAACAGGAGAAACAAAGTGTGCATCGGAAAAATAAAAAAATCTGTATGAAAAAATGAGGAAGTATGAAAAATGCATGCGGAGAGATATGATTGATTGTTGGAACGATCATCTGTACACAGAGAACTCAACACAACTGTGTATTTAATGTATTTGCTGTGTTATATTTCATGGTTAAACACTCATAATTACCTGTGAAATCTAAATGCAGAATATTTGCGTCTACGCATTTGAATAATGGAGCAAATAAATAGAATGAAAAAAAACAAATGAAAAAAAAGAAGAAGAGAACGAAAAAAAAAATAACATACAGGGAGGAGACTTGCGTGCAGATGAATTCATCCGAATGAAATTTGGATGTTGCAGAAAGCGCGTGCGCGCAGGTACGAAGCGTTCCAAGCGTGAAACACATCGTGGACTCGGACTTTCGTAGTCGGCATCAGTCGCTTGTGGCGTCAACTTTTTCCACTCGTAGAGTCACGTGCGCGCGGAGGGTATCCGATAAAGTTTTGGAACAATTGAATCTTCATGATAAAAGTAAAAAAACATGAAAAAGAAAAAAATTATTGAGAAACTATTTCAATGTGAAGTGTAATGAAAAAATATTGTATTTCAATCAGTGAAATTGAATGAGTTGACAATATTAATTTTGTGATTCTTTAAATTACTTGAAAAAAAGAATAAGTTCATTCTGTACATATAATTATATGCATATGAATTGTTTCATGTGCCGATGGAAATTTGTTACATTGATCTAGTATCAAGTGCCTCGAGCACGCGGCCGGATATGGAGACGGTGAACAGGAAAATTCTTCGCGTGCTTGCCAAACTTTCGTGACACTATAGTAATCAAGTGGAGACCTCATTGATTTTATTAAGTTAATAGCTCTAATAGTTTACGGTATTGTGATTTGTAGAATTTTTTATGCTTCGGGCTTGCGTTCATGTTCTCGGATTAATCTGCTTGCTGCATCGAGAAATGTATGGAAATCGTTGTGGAGATCAAAGCATGGTTGAGTTTCTCTGAGATCGAATGATAGTATTAAATTCCAATGTTCTTCATTTCATAATTTTGAGTGAGTTCCGCGTAATTAAACTGCAAATAGTTTATTTTTTGGAAGGGAGAAGACACATCTATTTCTCCAATATCCTGTTCTCAAAACTATTTCCACGGGAATTCGAACTAGTAATATTTAAATTAATGGTGCCATCAGATTCTTTACACCTGTCGATACGCTCTGATCGATTACATGATTCGATGGAAAAAAAACTCAGCTTCGAGACTGATGTTGAAACTTTCAATGTTTCATAGATTTTTTTTGCACCGATTACTTATTCGATTTCAGTTCTTCTGCAGCATGTCCACTTCCATAAAAACAAAGAAGAGAATTTATTTTGTCATTGACAATTCAATGGACCAATGCTACTACATTATTAAAAATATATATTTATCATTGAAATAGAGCAAAGGTAAATTCAGTTTCTCCTGAAAAATTCAACTTTAGAAATTGAAGATACAGATTTGATGTGTTTACTGAAGCAACTGGGAAGTTGGATGGAATATGGAAGAAAATATTGATTTTTCACGTATCCGTCAGTTGAATTATTGCGACTATGCAAAAGCAAAATATAGCGATTCTATTCTAAATTACTCAGGATATAAAATTTACACGATTAATTTGTAATGCTAAATTCAAGAATAGGTAATTGACATTTCAACAGTTATTCGAGGCATGTGTCATTGCAAACGTATCAATGTTTTAACAAATTCTATTTGAAAATCCATCTCTTCACGTTTTAATCTGATTAACATTCAATGTCCCAGAGAAAATCAGCACTCACCTTTTCCGATACTCCACTTCCTCTTTCGATATCATACAGAAATTATTTTCATCGATTAGCAATAGCAGCATCTGAACTAATCATTATAGATCAATGAAATATAATTAATACGAATTTTCCAGCCTTCGAAAAAAATATATTCAAACCAAATCAATTGAAATATTTATTATAACTCTCCGAAAATTGAAGGATTCTCAATATCTCAGAATTTCACAGTAAAACTTACTGCTTTGAAACACAGTGAATTGGACACGAATTCGCATGTTTTACCAATAGCCAACTGAAATAGCCCCGCGGAAGCTTGCAACAAGTTGCATTGAAAATCTCCCCAGTCCGGAATGTGTGGTCTGTTAGAATCTATTCCCTATATATTTTTATTTCAAATGTTCGCACCATTGTTTCTACTCTCAAAACAAAACTATTCAAATAGAATACTACAAGTTAGAATCAATAGGTCCTCATTCTCCCACCATGATTTATCCTCAAAATATATGTTAATTCGCGTTGGAATATTTAAACATTCCGCAATTCCTCGATAATGCAGTCAAATTATGTAAATTACAATTTCTTCCAAGTTAATGCCTAACGAGTAGTTCAGATGTTCACATTCACAATTGGTATTATGTTCGTTAGTATGGGAACTTAGGCATTTCCGTTTTCCCTTTTAGCACTTAAAGCAGGCTCCTAAATAGTAAAGACGAGAACCTTTGAGTTTGCATGTTGATGAAGTATATAACTATGAGCGAAGAGGCTCCTAAGAAAGTTTCAAATGGGTGTTTGAATCTAATAAATTTGATTTATCAATTGAATTTGATGCACAAATTTCTAATGTAATTATTGAGGACGTTGTTAAGAATATATTACATTCAATTAAACTTTCGCATGAATAAATGTTAGTCTTGCAGAAAATAATAATTATGTTATATAGTTTAAAATATCCGTTACTTTAATTTCACGGATTCAATTCTATACTTTATCCTCAAATGCAGCAATTAAATTTAATTGACAGTAGAATAACAATGCGACACAGCAATTAAGGCTCCCTTATCTTTATCTATATGGTATGTGTTTTATTTGTATAGGTTTGATAATGCTGAATTGCATCAAGTTGCCCAGTCATGATAGGAATTGATTATTATTGAATTTGAAGTGAGAGAGAAAACGAGTTAAGTGATCGATTTCATTGAAGTGGATTTCTGTTTGTGAAAAGAGAGTAGAGAAAGATAAATTATTGATGAACGATTAATTTTTGGTTGGAACAATTATCAATAAACAGTGAACAAAAGTGATGAGTTTTCAATTGTGGAGAAATTGTGATTAATATGAAAATTATTGATGAGCAAGGAAATTAAAAGTTTTATAAATCTAATTGACAAATTGAAGAGCCGTAGTAGTTCTCTTCATAATGGATTTAATGGTTTTCCTACTCTTTGCAGTACTGCAACAAGAAGGTAAGTTATTTTTATTGTAAACGAGTCTGTTATCATTTCTTCAATTAATTATTCTGAGATACCGTTGATATTTTCAAACTCATGGTACTTTCATGAGTGAGTGACTTGTACCGAACTTATCTTCGGTTCAGTAAGTTCGAGATAACGAATTAATACTATTTGCATAATTCATGAGTATTTATTTTTGATTTTTTTATTCTACTTAATTCGGTTTATATTTTACTATTTTCAAGATTACAATTTAATACAGTATTGATTTTTCTAAGTTCTATTAGTATAACTGAAAATGTGTTTGCTTAAAATTTTTATAAATCTCACGAAATCGTTCTTGTCGCTCCTGCCGTGTTGTTGTTTCCCTTAAATCGGAGAGAAACTGATCTTTATCTTTTTAAAACGTTCACGAAGTTGAAAAATTAGAGAATTCGAGAATGGGGGAGAGAAGGGATTCAAGCGATGTGATCAGAGGAAATGATTAGGGGGTGATGAAATATTTTCGGGCCTCGCCTACTTACTCAGGTGAAGAATCTTGTGTGGTGTTTTTTTCTCTCAAATTCTATAACAATTCACGCAATTAATAAATTGAAGATCGTTGAACAATTTCAATAATACCAAATTTTTCATTAACAAATCAAGAATAAATAAATTTTTTGTAAAATTACAGACCTCAAAAAATAAAATACCTGTTTAACACTTTGAGGAGAGCATGAATTGTAAAAAGAGAGAAATTGAGGAAAAATTTGGGGATAAATCTAACACCTTCAAATATTATTCAAATAAAATGGACATTAGAAGCGATCATGAAGTTCACAAATGATTATGGTTCGATGGTAAAGATGAAACATGATTGAAGTTAAAGAACTTTGAGTGTCTCTTGATATCTTTCATTAAGAGTTTTTTGTCTTGGTTCTATATCTCTTTCATCTATAATAATAATATCATTGAATCACGTTAATTCAAAGTAACTCTAACTATATCACACAGAGAAAATGAACGATGCTGTAAATTCTTTGTAAAGTGTAAAATGAAGAAACTTTTGCTACCACAGTGTTTCGCGTCTTAACTTCTCAAGAGGGCTTAAGAATCTTCATGACCATGATGTCTCTACTTCCAAAGATTGTTTGAACTATTTATGGTCCATGTAAATGCATAAAAAGTCATTCATTCTGTTAGAAAGTTCATGATTGTAATATGTCTAATACAACTTTTACAGAAAAGTTTTTAACTAGAAACCTGTTGAAATACCATGTATTTCATTATTTCACATGATTCTGCTGAAAGAAACCCCATGTTGGGTGGAAGAGAGAGTGAGAGAGGGAGATGGAGAAAAAAATTACATTTTCTCGACCTATAAAATGCATAAAGTGCATAGGTTATATAGATGCGAGTATCTCTCTACATTGCTACTTATTTTTAGATTGGGAAGCCTTTACTACTAACGCTTAACCTTTTTACGAATCAAATATGAGTTATGAAATACAGAAAGAAAATAGAACGAGGAATCCACATCATCCGTCAGGTCAGCCGATCAATGAGAAAACCTCTTGCAGAAGTTGAAGTATGTTTTCATATTTTAGATTCGACATTCTGAAATCTTAATTTCGGTTCACCTTTGTTTATGAATGATAATTAAAATTGGATAATTTAATTTCAATAAGTTGCTTCCTGTAGCCAATGTCATTAAGCACGATAATATTTTTTCAAACTTTGATAAATTATTCCATTGATTCGTTGACACTTTTATTTAAAATGGGCGAGGCTGGAAATTTCGTGCAGCCTAAACTTCAGTCTATCGCCCAATACTTCAAAAATCACTAGGTTGAGACTTTCAGGCTACGATGAAGATAAAACAGAATAATTATAGTGCCTATCGGGATCGCGACTCGGGGTGAATTTAGTTGAAGCACGCAAAAGCAATGAAAATCGTTGAGATAGAGTTGGATAGTAGAATTGTTAGAAAATGAAAACTGAGAGAAAAAAAATGAATAATTGAGAAAAATTGGAAAAGTGTCTAGAAATCTTCAGGAATATCTTATATTCGTTGTGAATCATTTAAAAGTTGAAAAAGCTCTGTTTCATTATATATCGATAAGTGCTTATGAATTATTTTCAAATATTAATCTCCATCCGTTTATCTGAATTATCCAAGCTCTATGATTGTGGAAAACCAAATATTTGATATCATATGTTTTCAATGAATCCATTAACATGTACAGGACACTATTCGATCCGTGAATTATTTTACACGTTATTAAATATGGCCAATTATTCCATTAGGGCGATATCTAGTAGCTGAGATGCTCAATATGGAGAGAAAACTCGTGATGGTTGTCCGGCTTCATATTTCCATCAGTAATTGAGGGTTCTCGGTTTTCCAGCGAAAGATGAGTACAATGAGCCCGAGGGGTGAAGTTAGTAAAAGTGAGATTACAGGGGGTGTAAAATATCTGTAACGAGTAGGGCCTGCGACTTAAGACGTTTCATTATGCAGTTAAAGAATAATTAATCAGCTGACAATGTTTTCAATAACCATTCATACTAAGCTCGTTCTCACTATCACCCCTTGGCGTGAAGTTCTCCGTCCCTCGCCATAATCTAACTAAAAAATAGCCTAAGGATATTACTGAAAAATATATTGTGCACAGTACAGAAATCTAAAGACGTGCGTAAATCTGGGCTTTTAGCAGCAAGGAGTTGGCATTTTTCCAGGACAATCTGAAATTTCACGCGGATGACGTCAGCAATCAGAAAGTAAAAAGCCAGATTTTAAGATACCGAATCAGCAAATTTTTCAAACTCCATTTCTCCCCAAAATTTGTGTCTATGCCATGAATATTAAGTATCAATTACAATACCAGATCTCAATCTACGTTACTGGGATACTCTCATGTAAAGGCATTCAGACTGATTATTAACCATGAGTATTATCGTAATAGAGAGAAAGCCCTTCTGTTTTCGTATGTGTTTCAAAACGAGCGTCCGTAACGAGATTATGGCTTCTTGTCCACATACCAGATACCATAATACAGTGATAGCTCCCGAGTTTTCTCTCCTCCCCAGTCGTCTCAACAGAAACATGTCGACCCCATTATCCATCGTATCGTAGCAAATGGAAGGCTACCATTTACAGTATGCACAGATTAAAGCACTCCCAAAGTTATTTGTAACATCACCCAGTGCATTCATTTTCATTTTCGTGTCTTCCATTTGCTAGGTTATAAATAAAATTTTACTGTCACAAAGGTAAATCCGAAAATTTCCTCTGATGCATTCATATAATGTGAAAATATTCGTTCTTCCTGAAGCATGGTATTCCAAAAATTTGGAAATGTTATTTTGATAGAAGAGACTCGTGGGGGAAAAATTTAGATTTTGAGGAATACGAATAAATTGCAAATAACTATTTGTACGTGCGTCATCAAAAAACAGTGTGGTATCATGTGTTTCTGTCTCGTCTCACGGAAGCCCACGTGCATTGATATTATGGTAGTGAAGAATCCTCGTTTCTTTCATTCTACCACCGCTTGTCTATTTTCCACCAACTGGAGTTTATTGGATTTTTACCTGTATATTCTACTTTTCTTCTCTGTTTCTTTATTACTATAGGAAACGACGGGAAGAGTAGAGAAGAAATTCGTTCGTTTTTTGGTGAATCGTGAGTCGTGTAAGTGCATCAGTAATTCGTAGAAATGATGATTTCAAATTTGCCGCTCAATTTACTAGGGTGGAAGTGAATATTTAGAAAAATCATGGAAAACTAATGGAAAATTATGAAATGAATAATGAGGTGGATTATTTATGTTTAAAAAAATCTACTATCACCAAGGGGCTGGGAGTACACTGTAAGAAGGAGTATTTGAATTTAAGACATTTTGGTAGTCACTTTTAAGATATTCCGGTAGTAATTTATGTGTCTTCTTTTAAGACACTTTAAGTGTCTTCATGTATACTTAACCTATGCATGGACTCATTCTCAACAAGGTAAATTTGGAAAAATTGTTCAAAAATAGGGATAATAATTTAAAAAAACGTTCCATCTCCGAATTACCCCAACTCTTGTATCCATTCCGGATAATAATTAAAGGTTGTTCTCTATTATTTGGAGGAAAAAACGAAGGCACGTGAAGTGTCTTGGTGTTTGTGTCTCACTAGTGCATATGTATCTTCGAGTCGAAACGTCTAAGACTTCAAATGACAACAAATGACCGACGAATTTATTCTGCATGGCAATTCCAAGTCTATGTTAATCACTCAGCAAGTGATTTATATTCATTAGAAATTGATGACTGCTGATAATTCGGTATATTTTCTCTCAATAAATACGTAATTGGAAATTCAAAAACTAAAACTGACCGAAATCTAAATCCGCAAAATAATTTGACGTGCTCATGCTCTAGAATGAATTGGGTATTTTCCTCAAGGCTCCCTAAATAGTAAATAAGCATGAACTTTGTAAATATCACGAGGACAGCGCGCGAGAATACCCAATCAGTTCTACTTTCTCATGACATCATTTAAAATATGGGGCAATTTAAAGATTTCTTGGAGACACTAGTTTGTGAATTGCAGTAGTCTGTGTTGAAATTGATTAAATCGTTAATTCAATATCTTTTGGCATAATGTAACAAAGTTCAGTGTACGTTCAGTTTAACTCATTCAAATTGGTCTTCTACATGAATTGAATTCACCTGGGGTTTTCGATTCATTAGTTCTTAACACGCCTCACTGCTAAATATTTTGACGTATCTATTCCCGAATCTCCATTCTAAGAACCAGAAATCCAATAATATTCCCTTCGAACTTCATCATAAAGAATTTTAAGTGTCGATTTTCACTGTTATACTCTCCATATGACTATGTCTTTTTAATTATCTCTTTTTGTTTACTTTCATCCCGAAATTCCCCATTTCTATTTCTATCTATCTGTACTAAAAGTTTTTACTATCACATTTATGCACTGGGCTGAAGGTTTAGCATCGACTGAAAGAGGCTGATTTATCGGGCAGGTCACAGCGCACATTTTTAAAATTCGTTCTCGTTTTTTTTTTATGGTACTGTATGTGTGCTAGTATGATTACTTATTCACACTGCGGTGTTGCATTGAATTTTTGATTCCCGTATTTCTCCACTACATAATAATCTACCCAGCATTCCACGCTTTTATTGATGGTTAAATAATTTTCATTTTTTCCTTCATTACTCGTTTAATCGAAAGCTATTTTCAATAAAGCTTTTGAAGTACTAGGAAATGAATTCAATCATGTAATTCGCCATTGACAATGGAAAATTGACGATGAAAAAAAATATGAAAGAAGCAAAATGGTAGAGAAATTCCTGGAAAAGAGGAAAAAAATGAGATGAGAGATTATATCTCTGTGCAAAATTGGATGTTTTTGTTTCACGTTCAATTCTCGTATACGTAAACCACAGAGATCCGTTATTGCATTTTACTATTTGATATTACCTATTGGGATTTAGCATTGGGCATTTCATTTTACGAATCGATTCATTCGTTGGGCTATTTATGCAGTGACGATTGTAATGATTTCTTTATATTGTCGTTCTAGAGTCAAAAGGGCGTAAGTGCCATTTTTTTTAATTTACAAAAATTGAATCTACACTTATTTTTCCATAAGAATAATAACTTACGCCCTTTTATTATTCAGCAAGAAAAAATGACACGTTCTTTTGATTCTACGGCGACGATATTTTGTAATTATCTATGTATGTAATTTCGAAGTATATTTTCTGACACGCCGGATTTTCAATGGAAAATATGTAATCGAAAAACAAAATCGAAAATTCAGGTTTAATTTCAGATTTGTTTTTCACTGAATAATTCTCAATGTAATCATGTGAATTACTCCAATATTCTTCGAGTAGCCGTAGAACTTGAATGGAATTGATTGGAATAAAGAATAATCTGAGGGTATTCTTAAAAAGTAGGTCTTATAATTGTTGCATATGCTGGGACAGTCTAGACAATCTACTTTATAAAAGCAATACGCTTATCACCTATGACGACTACTACTTCGTTATCTGATGATACTTTAATTTCAGATAATGGAGAGTTGTCTCGGTTTCGTATTATAAAAACAGTGATTTACCAATATTCTATGCTGTCACCAAAATGAAATATAAGTGACAATACAAATGGAAAAACGTGAAGATGAATTAATCAATTAATGATTGCTTTAGAGAAGGAGCATGAAGTCAACGTAATTTTGGAGAAAATTCAAATGAAATTGAGCAAAAAATGAAAATTCATTCAGATTTCATTGTGCCAATTACTTCTCGAACAAAACTCCTTTATCATTTCGTGCACTGAGGGAAAATCGAATTTTTGTCAAGAATGTTCTTAGAAATTGACGAAAAAATTTCTTGAATTGAAATTGATTCAACTCACATCTCACATATTTCTGTAGTATTGAAATCAAATTTTCATGCAAATTTCAATTCAAACAAAAAATTTGAATTCACTATCAGATGAAAAACATTAAATATGAGGTGAAGCAATTTCAATTCCAGAAAGTTTTTCGTCAAAAATTTCTAAGTAAAAATGTTCTTGACAAAAGTTCGTTTTTCTCTCGTGGATTTTTGAGGTGTTTCTACGGTTTTGATTGACGCAGTGAACTTTTCTTGAATGCGCATTGAAATTTAAGCTATTTTCCATGAATCTCATCTATTTTTGATTGATTGTTAAACTTTCATGATTCGCCCCTTTTCCCCGAACCTTTTCCCATTTTTCCGCTGAATCAAACGTGGTTAAGTGCCAAAACTGTCTAATGTACATCAACGGGTTCAATAGACAACTTTTTTCGGAGACTTTGTCAAAATGCCAAATATAATTCTTAGCTTTTATGCACTCATTCATTTTCTATCTTCCGTCTCCTTCTACATCTGTTCGATCATCGGCATTAGGCTGAAAGAGTTCTGGAAACTAGGCAGATGAATATCCTTCACCGATATTCGTCGTGTGATGGGCACTTCTCTGATTTTTGAAGTTACCTTCACACAAAATATTTGTTTTCACAATTTTTATGCTATTATATGGGATTGAGAGAGTTTTGAAAGGTTTCAGATAGTTTGAGGATGTTCTGGATAGCTAGACGAGAATCGAGAAATAGTTCGTAAATTGAGGAATATCTCGAGTTTCTGGGTATCAATTTTCACCAAAATTTCATTACAGAAACGCAGGAATTCGACAATGCTGTTCATGATGACAAAAAGAGAGAAAATTCTTATTAATAATGTGATCATTTATTTAAAAAAAAATTAGTGAGAATTTTTCATAATGTTTCCA
>JABSMS010018508.1:0-29164 GCA_018902275.1 Aleiodes sp. PSUC_FEM 10030003
TTCAAAGAAATATAAATTTTTTATATTTTTCAAAATATATTTATTTCCATACGGGGATGTATTGGAGTTTGTTAGTAAACCACTAAACAGACTACTTGGTCTCAATAATCAAGTCCTAATTCAAAACTCACCGCTCTCTCCATTGTAGTTTATATTCGTTCCATCCTCACGGCGCCACATTACGTATGGCTCAGGATATCCGGTTGCTTTACACACAAGGGTCACGTTTGAAGCCTCTCTAACTACCATGTCTGTACTCGTTTCCTTTGCGAGTATTTTCGGTGGTACTGTAATTCAAATTCAATGATTTTAACCATGCTATTGATTTTTTCATCAGTTACTAACATTTCGAATGAAATTATGTTTATTTACCAACAACTTGCAGATATCCCTGCATACTCCGCATTGGATCTGTATTCACCTGGCACATGTACCATCCACGATCAACTTCTTGTACTTTCTTTATGTGAAGATACCAAGATCTGTGATCATTGTATGACAGGGAGATTCTCTGATTTTGCGTTATCACATTGTCGTGAATTGAGAGTATAGTCTGCGTATCCACTCGCACCCACGCTACCTGTATGGATGAAATAGAAAATATTTGCGTTAAGAAAAGAATTTATGGCTTCTCTTTTTTTTATTTCCAATACTGTGTTATCTTCGATATGTTCATGTCAACTTCATGCAAAACAATGAATACGAAGTAGGGATATGCCATTTGAGAGGATCCCAAGATTATTTGAATTGATCATATTGTATCTATTTTATTCACCTTATATCGATTGAGGTTATCAACAACACAAGCCAGTAACGCATCACGTCCCACACTCACTGTTACATTCTGTATTTGTTCAGCGAATGTTGGCATCGAATCATCTGCAACTGAAATTCAATTAAGTTACTAAGCAATTAGTATTGTTCGATTGGGAATTAGCGAAATAAGGAATTCTGCTGTGAGATATGATAAGACGATCTGCTGGGGTAAAAGGGATACATCTACATAGTTAATAATTATTCCGAGGAATGAAGTCTTTCCATTAGGAATCCTCAAATAATCCATTCTTTTCTATTTAATATTGAAATTTGAATTTCTAATGTAGCTGCAGTATCAACAGGTTCTCTATTCCATTGGTTCTACGAAATGCGGTTTATCAAATTTCGCATAATCGGCAAATAGGCAAAATTATACATGAAATTGATATTTTCAATTGAAATTTTATGAAAACTTGAATTCACTGCAGAATAATTTCTCCGTAATTGATAGAGATATAAAATATGCCATATTCTCAGTGCACCATAATTCTGAATATATTTTTATCTTTCTTTCTGTAATTAACGATGAGCTGAGGAAAAAGTTATGCAGGTGAAATGCAAAAAAAGAGAAAAGGACATAGTTGAAAATGTATCTCGCAGTACAATTGTGGAGAATTGTACAAATGTAACATTCATCTGCACTACTGGTGAACTATTCTAAAAGCTTTCTCCTCACTCGTACACATATATATGTAGATCCCGACCTACGTGAAATTATATTCCTGAGAGTTGGCACACGCGGTTGGCTGTTAGACAACGGGTGAGAATATTGCGACGAATAGTACATAGTTAAACGGTATGATATAGGAAACATACAGTGAGTTGGTATATATGGAGAATGAAACTCGTCGAAATTCATTAGTGGCCTACACCAGGAAGTCATTATCAAACTGATTAACAAGTAGGAATTATCGTAAATGAGAAACACCAGCATATTTGCCAAAAAGTTGATAAATTGTCACAATTTTAAATTACAAGTCATATGACATTGTTAAACCGAAATTATATCACTATTTTCTGTAAGAGGTATAGCTACTCATAATTGCTTTTGATGCTTGAAATGTTAGATATGTTAATGAAATTATTAAAATGAAATTACAAACAAGATTTACTGTCATAGATATTCATTCTAGTGTAACTGTAAAAGTTCGTTCAAACGATTAAATACATAATAAAGTTCATAGATTGTTCGAGTTTCTGTGGATGATAACGTACTTCTCAAGTCCAAGTTGAATAAACAGGACAGTGGAATTAACGGTTGGCATTGTTTTAACTTTGGTCCTAGGTGAAGCGGAATTCTACTAGTATACATGAACGCCGTTGATCGGATGTTTGAATCCGGAAATGACAAAGACCGTTAGTCGGATTCGATCCATACCAGTCCCCACAGTGTTCAGACCGATATGATGCTCGTAAATCGTTGAGATTCATAGTGTACTAAAAAGCACGTCCAGAGCGCGAACCAGAGGATTATCATTGAGCATTAGCCTTGCAGCTAGGTAGGATAGAAGCCTTGCTTCTACTCTAATGGCTATAAATTCTCGTTCTGTACTGCGCAAAGAGATTAGCCATGATCACATGGAATATACCTTTCTGCTTTCCTATCCTCCTACTTCTCTACATTATTTATTTTTATATTTTATTTTAACAATGAAATATAAAACTCCATAATAATGCCATATATTTACATCTTTTGACTTTGTATGTCTTTTGAAAATTCTTAAATATCAGGTTACTTATAGTTTCTTTCAGTCTCAGGAGGGAAAAAATAAGATAAAAGAGAATGGAAAGTGAGAAAAGTAAATACACTTTACAAATGAAAGAGTCTGCGTCAAGGGAGGTCCCTTGGGGTGTACAATGGCACCCTTATTTACTTCTGTCAAAGATCGATTGAAGGAGGAGAAACGCAATTAGAGACTCCACCTCGTAGAGCGTGAGCGGGATTATCCGTTCCTCAGTTCTTTCAATTCTTTCTTCTGTTCATTTTTCTTTCTCTTGTTTTTACATCATGTGCCCATCTTTTGGCTTGTTTTCCCCTCCAACATCGATACATTCATGCAACTTTTAAATTACATGGGAATTCTAATGCTTTTCATTCATTTATTTACTTTTCGCATTTATAATTAGAATCTCCGTAAATTGCATGGAAGTTCAGAATTAAATGAGTTCGATTTGATGAATAGTCTAGATTGTTGAACCATAGAAAAGGAATTTCAGGTGAATGTGAACAACCAATATTTTGTGTAAGCAAGATAATTAGAGATGAACGCATTGGATAATGTCCCACGAAAGTATATGCAAGAAATCTCAAATACAACTGAATTTTGTCATTATGTCAACTTTGAATTCACTCAATTTCATTTTATTCCGCGATTTTATTCATAAAGTCATGAGTTCAAGCCAGAAGACCGTATATTTGCATAAAAGAAAATTAAAAGAAAAGAACAGCACTGGCTTTTCACTTTTTCCCCCTCTGTATTATTCTTCTTTGTTTATAGTTCTTGAATCGTGTGCCTGTGATGGTTAAATGCATGAAATACGATCATTTCTCCATAAATAATCACACATAATTCATAGAAGATATTGTTCAACAGCTCAAGTAAAAAAATGTACTCGACAAAACCTAACGAAAGTTGAAAGAGAGTGACTTTTCTTTTGTTTGGGAACACCAGAAGACGTCTAAAAGCAAAACAGCTTTCATTCTCTCAAAAGATTTTGTACGTGTCAGTGACCTGGCTGCTTTTCTTTTTATCCATTCTTCTCCATTAATGATTCCTTTTTTTCTTTACTCCTTTTTTTGTCACGTCGTTAATACCACAAAAACATTGTATTTCTACAAGGTTTCAAGTTGCTTTCTATTCTACCATAAAAATTTAATATTTTGCAATTTATTTTCATCTCGACACGTAGCACCAACTTGACGTAAACTCGAAACTCTTGACGTCTCGTTACACACCGTGAAAAGTTATATAAAATAGAAAAAAAATGCATGTGCATTCAACGTCACTTTTGAATTATTTTATTTGGCATTTCTCACGCTTGTACTCATTCATATTCATACCGTTATCTTGGTACTTCGTCTTGAAAGTACTACAACCATGAGATGTGGTTGCTAGTGTCGAATAACTTTATGTACCATCTTTAGCGTCTGTTGCACTAACGCTTTTGAAACTCATGCATACCACGATCTTTGATACATCTGCTTTACTCACTTCACTTTGCTAAGTTTTCAATATCGTTATCATTCCCAAGTTTACAATAGGCCATATCACTCGCATTAATAATTTCTTCACTGCGAATTGCGGTAATAACAGCTGCCGTTAACGATAGTCGATTAACTTGGATTTCCCCATGAAAAAATTGATTTTCATAATTGAAAATTGAAGGTCAAACTGTTCATTTTTTTTTCTATTGCATATTCTCATCAATCTTCATGAAGAAATGAAAAAATTCTCAAATCCAGAATGAGAAATGTCTAATACATGTATGATTCACAGACAGCAGTCAACATTACTGAGTCGACAATCATGATAAACAGAATGGCCCCGCACCTTCTTAAAACTTATCACAGTATTGATCGCTAAACAACTATCATGAGTTGCGAAATGCGTGACCAATATCTACCATATACGATTGCATTGGAGCTTAGTTTATTGTTAGTCGTAACTATATTATCATAATATATAACGATGCAGATATTTCACTAAAAATGAAGTTGGTGGAATGTGAGAAAATTTTGATAAGCTACTTGAGACCATTTTTTTTAAATGATTTCATTTAAAAGTTAACAAAATTTATGATCGATGACATGTGCTACAATTGATAATTGGTAATTCACAGGAAATCCCATTGTTTTTACTAGGAATTGAAGGACTAATCTTTTCCATTTTCAGAAAATTTCAGTCTTTGTCGGACATCTCCAATTCTGTTTGTCATCAAGAGAGAATTGAAGAAATAATCTTAGAGGTGAGCTATGTTCCATCGAGTAGGGAGGTCTTGAATCAATTTCTCATTATTTTCGAAAAAAATATAGGTTTGAGCTCTCGTTAATTTCGATGCTGCTTTGGGTAGTACTCGTGCGAGAAAATGGATAGCATGATTGACCCGGGTTTTGATTGATGTTTCACAAGGATTTATGAGCTACAAGAAGAAGTTCTCTATATATCCCAGAATTATGTTGATGATTTGAATTTGATTGATAATTTGCTAACATGATGGATAACTGTACTGATTGAAAATCTGATGAACGATGATAATGTACTGATATTAGAATTTCGATGATCTTTTTAGATACCATTAACATGATAATTTACTGAATTTTTCTGGCTGTGCTAGATGCTGGAATTTCAACTTTTGGTAATTATCAAATTCGGCTATTCCGCTAACCAGCTCAGCCTCTAGTCATTAAATTACGTAATTATTCAATTCTTTAGTCCTTTCCGTCGGCACTCAGTTCCAACTATTTACCTCACTCTCTAATAATATAAATGAAAAACTTATTTGTCTTAACTAAGTTGCAACCAGGGCCCAGAACTTTGTGCTCCAACGATTTTCTTGCCACCCGATAAATAAGTGAAATTAAGTATGATAGTTTCGCTGTTAAGTGCATGTCTCAGTCTGACACTTAGCCTAGGCATGAATGTAGCTATTGAAAATATAAATGAAGTAACTAAATTTATATTAACGCAGTTTTCGAAACACAATAAATCCTGATTAGACTCTTTGTGAAGATTCTGCGTAGGATCCTTCTCATAGTACTGGAGAAGATCCTGTTAAAACTCCATTTGAAAGTTCTAGTGGAAATCCTGATAAAAATCCTCGTGAGAAATCCTCTCAAAAGTGGCGTTTACAACGATGGAAATAATTCTGCTGTTGATCCTACTGAAATTCCTCCACAATTTTCATTTCAAAAACTGTTTATTAGACTTTCCTTTCAGTTTATTTATCAATCTCTTCAGTAATCACGGTCACTCATGTAGCATAAGTCTAAATGTCGAGCTATGACGTGTCTTTAACCGTAAAACTCTGGCGCCTACTTCATTCAGAAATTGAGTGGCGACTAAATCGCCGGTTCTAGGACATAATTTCTCATGCAATAAATGTCTCAATAATTTTAAATAGAACCATTAAAAAGATTCCATCTCGAAAACTCTCACTTCTTTCATTACATAGGATATTCAAGAGCCAACTCCGCGGTTCTATCCCTAATTCCCATTTTATCCCGCTTCCTGTTCCACATGACAAATTACGACAAATTGGATGTTATTATGATTATAAAATTTGTATCATAATGTGTAATACATTTCTTCTCATTATAATGGTGGAGAAAGGAGCAACTATGCTCATGGATAGCGTATGTGTGAAGAGGCAATCACGCATGAATTCTTTTTCATTTTCCTCCTTACATTTTTATCTCACAGCAGAGATTCATGTCTCACGCGATGGCCCTGAAGTACTTAATTGTAAAAGAGAGAGAGAGAAAAAAAATAGGCAAGAGAGAAATCAGATCTTCAGGAATTTTTTACGATTATGAAAACACTTATTTCATGTTCATTCATAAAGTACATACAATTTCTGTAGTCCTCGACAGTTGTGTCTAACGGCAGCATGTGATGATTTGACACTCCGTCCAATATGTCGAGATTGCGCGTTCGTCGTCCTGTAAAAACAAGAACGGATATTTACATGAAAAACGGAGAAATTAAACGTTCACAGACAATTAATGTATTCTGATAAGGTTGAAGGAAAATCATGAGCCAAGGAAATTATTCTGGTCGGTACACACAGAGCAATTAGATTTGCCGAGGCTGGAGGATACAAGGGCAAAGAAGTGGAAGTCAGGGCAATGGTATGGGTAGATAAAAGACTCGATTACAAAAACCTCCAAGTGATTCCCATGGTGATGCTCGTAATAGAGTGGAAGTGAACCAGAAGTTGAAAACAGAGGTGGGATAGACAGAAGATTCAAGGGTTACGCGAGGCGCGTCTTGCCACGGAAAAAGATGCGTGACCAGAGCAACAAATAGTATCATGCTCGTCGGAATTATTTGCGGTTGTGTTGCAGTCTGCATCTTTAAAATCTTGGTAGTCAACCACTGCTCAAGACTTGCGTATTCTGGCAGAGAAACTGAAATATAGGAATAATGAATTCCCTCACTCTCAAATGTTTGGAGTTAGGAAGGCTGTTTTTGTAGTCGTACCAGAAGAAAGAATCTAAAAATACTCAATGGCGATTTTCACGTTGACATTTTTCGACGGATCATAAAGCACGCGTGACTTTTGTCGATTCATCTTGTCTCATGTCCCACCATCGAGTTATACGACAGTGTGTATACAAGGACAAACGAATCGGGGCGTATGAGAAAAGAAATGATGTTTCTGTCCCTTTTCCCTTGTGAGGGCCGGAGTGTGGCAAAATGTCCACAAGCCATTTATCAAAAAACATCCGAACGAATCCTGAACGGGAAAAAATATGTCGTTGCTCGTTGAGTCGTTTGTTCCCTGACTTATTTCTTTTTTACGACCCACCGATTATATTCTATTAAATTATCTTCTGAAAACTGGCCATAGAATATTATTCAATTGAAATAAATCGGAAATATATTGCCGATAATTCTCAAATAAATAAAGATTTGGCACTTAAAAGTGTCGGAAATTAATTTAACTAGTGGAGTTGAGAAGAGTTGGAGGAAAGTACCTACACGTGAAACATGTAACACACGAAGACAAAATGCTTTTACCTTATAAAACTTTTCTTTTTCTCTTAAAGAACACGACAAACTGCGCGCACATTTCTATTTCATCCTCTGTATGTCGTACAGTTGGAACTTTTAGGAACGTTTCAAAACTATTGGGAACGATCTGGATATAAGAAAGAGTATATAGAAAAAGAAGAGAGAAATTCACAACTTCAAAGTGACCCGTAAAATCCAGCAGACTCGCTTTCCATTTGTCCCATCCCGATACAAACGTACCTGTCTTCGGCTATAAATAACCAGTGAGCGAACTAATGTAGGTGATAAATGTTTTCATAGTTTGAGAGACAGATGGTGAAAAAGAAGTGCTGAATGAAATTGAAAAGCGAAAGAAGTCTGCATGAAAGATAGAATCAAGTTTAATTAATAACTTCGCGCCTAGGTAAGTCAAGTTAAGGAAAAAGGAAGAATAAGAGAGTGCAGGCTGTACGCTAGATTCCCATGGGGTCAAGAAAATGAAGGAAACTTATAAGGGCATAAATTCAATTTCACATTCAGCCGAGTTAATTTCCCTAGTCTTTATACACACAGACTGGAAGAGGAGAGAGAACGAGACTTGCTGTATGCTTTAGAGGTAGTACTACGGGTTGTTGGCCCGAAGGGAGTCAGATAACGGGACGAAATATTCATTTCCAAATTGGTACGAGTCCCGAGTGGCATGGAAAAGCGTTGGCCGATTCAAACCTAGCCAGTAAGGCCTTTTATTGTACTCACCCTCTGTCCAAAACTCCGGGGTAAAATCATAACGATTAACTGAGAATTCAAAGTTTCTCACTCCTTTTTCTCTCATCGTTCCTTCCTCCTCATATTATTTCAACTAAATTGCAATGGAATGGGTGATAGAAAAATTAATTCAATAGTCGAATTTGAATGAATAATTTAGAAAATTCTGGCATGGTTTTCGGGATTAATAAAATTAATAGATACATCAACAGAGGCGATAAAAATAATGGAATTAATCACCTAGGGTTGGCTAACTGTCTCGTGTGGTGCTGGGAAATTGACAATTAGCCGAGAAATTACCGTGGACGATGGTGCGCGATAGTAATAATGAAGAATAACGTCCTCTTTGTCTTAATTCCTCTTCGCACCATTCTTTTTACTTTTATTTTTTAAATTTCCCTCATTTTTTTTCTCTTCTCATCTACCTTTTTTCCCTCAGTTGGCTTCTATCTTTGTTGGCTTCATACTGTACTTCTTACAGAGACTAAATAAAATACGGCGAGAAGTAAAACAGCACCAAACCCAGCCACACGTATGGGGTATATACGGTGAATAAGTTTCCCAACTTGCTATGGTATAGCTGTGAAACTTGCTATCCAGGAGGAATCGCGGAACTATATTCTTCGAGACCTGAGCTAGAGAGAGAGAGAGAAAGAAAGAGGGAGAGAACGAAGTAACCTCTGTGAAGTTTATTCTCTTTCTTCTGAGAATGGAAGGTTTTTTTTGTGTTTTTCATTCACATTGAGGGCATCCACAAAAAAAATGGAGTGAATGTATGGAATTAGTAAGATAGAAGGAAAAAAGTCTGTATAAAAAAACCGTACGTGGATTCTTATTAAATAAATTCACTCAATTTCTATCTTTTTCCATCTCTGATCTGACTGTTTTTATCCATTTACAATTTTTTGCCTTTATCTTTTTCTTCTACTCCTTTTTTTTTCATCATACATCCATACGGTTATGCGGCTGGCTCTGCACCGTAGTCCACTTCTGGCAAACGTTTTTCTCAAATGAAAACTTAACACGAATGTACGATGGTTGGTACGCTAAGTTTTTAAATTAAAGCCGCCTGGTCTTCCGGCCGCTTCCAAAATGGAGTTTTAAATTTCTACAACGCTGTGGCTTGAGGGCAAATGCGCGGACGAGAGAATATAAGACTGTAAAGTATATACGAGAGAAGGAAAGGACAGAATCGTAGCAGCGTGGAATAATAATAAAAGAAGAGACGACAGAAAAGCATATCCAAAGAACTATGGAAAGAAAAAGGAATTCCCATCCACTCTCAAGTTCATAAGTACAGTTCACTAGACATTGCATTTGTTGGAGATTTAAATAATCCGTAAAGAATCAACGAATATGTCTACGGATTTATCTTTCAGATTACGAAAAGGATGTTTCAAGATGAGCAAGCCAAACTAATATATTAGTATTGCCTTTTGTTATCAAAATTAAAATTTGTATCTATTTAAGAATAAATTTTTCGACAAAGTAGCATCCTAGAAACTCATTCCCCAACCATATTATCCCCGATCCATCAACCAGTGTCCCGATATTTCAAATGATTATTCATCGTACAATATATGATATTTCTTCTCCAATAGACAATTCCCCTTCCTTGATTTCCATCAATGGATGAACAGTATCGAAAGATTCTCGTTTTCCATTGGAATAATAAAGTATGATAGTCGAAATATCTACATTCCAATCCGCGAGGCGATTCAATTGCGGCCGAGTCCCCTACGGCCATCCGCAATATTCGTAGCGTCCAATCGTACCCACGGGATTTCGATGTATGCCTGAGTTTTTTAGAATAGCCATCTACCTCTCTTTCTTTTACAGTGACATTTACATTTATATCGACACAGCAGTAGTGATCTTGAACAAACGGCTCTACTCGCACACTTAACCACTGTGCAATACTAACTTGCAATGCGGCCAACTTCCCAATGCCAGTATATTTTCTGCATATATATTCTTCAGAAACGATTTACCAACAGCAATCGTGGATTTGAACTGTGTGTAGAACGAATGAGAAAAAAAATCAATGAATTCAGCAGTATACCACTCTGAGTCTTTCAAGCTCCATCCAGTTTTCAATGGTTTCAGATACGATGAATACTGTCCCAGTGCAACCAAGAAACTCTTTGGCGAATATGGAATCGTTCCGTTTGATCCTATAAATGTTTCCATTTCTGGATGTGGATATTGAAAATCATTTTATATTTGGAAAACTCTCCATTCATTCGAACTTGTTAGAACGGGGTGTGAAAACAAATTGTCTGTAAAATACTGATATTGAATATGTGGCTCGGGGGAATTGTTTTTTTTTTCTGTCATTTTATTTTTCTTTCATCACTATTGTTTTTACGGGCGAATGCGACCTTGGATTCTATTCCAATACAGAGAACTGTAGCATCTGTTACACTAAATAGCATCCATTCGAACTGGAAGCTTAAACGGTGCGTGACATGAACGTAAATGTACTCTTTCCCTGAATGTTTTTAATTCCAATAAGAAAGTCAGAATAAAGATACGTCCAACTGCACACGTTCAACGACTTTCCATCTCCTTCCCTATTTCTCCTCATTCCTATACTCTTACATCTTTTCCGAAGGGATGACTACTCGTTACTATTAGGAGATTGCCCAGAGACTGAAAAGGAGCTACCCCTTATAACGAGTTGTCGGAGCATGGCTTTAGGTACGTAACCAAATTCTATTCACGTACTCATACGGTCCTTCAGACTACTCATCCCCTTGTCACCACGATACCTAGCAATTTATCTAGAATGACGTCCCCATTAAGACAGGATTTCGTAGTCGATACTCCATGAGTTTCCGGACATGATAGGTTTTTATTTCTTTTGTCTCTTTTTCGTTATTTTCCTCTCTGTACCCCCTCGAATTACCTCTGTTGATGGTTAGCCTGCAGAGCTTCCCTTGCTTCTTCATCATCTTTTGTCCTTCTCGACTTTCTGATTCTATACATAAAAATTTTATCTCACTTACTCCCACATTCTATAGAGAAGACGAGAGAACGGCGTGCCGACCGGACCCGAACTAACGACTTCTCAACTTCTTAAACGCTTCTTCATTGAAAACGTCACAGACGATTACCCATCACTTCTTCCATCTCCATCCGTCCCCCAACAACGCCTCTCTACAGCAATTTCTATAAAAAAAATGGAAAAAAGTGGAAAAAAATTAAATTGAGTTTTCTATCGTTGTAGCCTTCATGTGTAACAAAAAACCCTGGAGAAGCAGCCATCCAGAATCTAAGTTTTTAATATTTTTTTCATTTAATTCTTTTTATTTATTTTATCCTCAACTAGCTACGCAATAAAACCATTTTTCACTGAAATTCAAGTTGAGTTTTGAAAGAAGATGTATTTGAGAATTTCATTAGAACTTATAACTTTCGTAGAGCTTGCAGTAAATCGTAGAGCTATTTCAGCAGAAAATTCGCTTGCATTTTCATCTACCTCAGTTCTAGGTATGAACTCAAACGATTTGCAACCACGGTAGAAACAGCTAAATATCTATAGTTAAATAGAGGTCGTGAAAACAGCTGAATACACACATGTATTAAAATGGAAATAAGCCCTTACATTCTCTTAGCCACCTGTGCTCCTGCTAATAAAAATATCCCTAATCAATTCTCCCATTAGATAGTATTTACAAAGTGTCACGGAAAAAGTAGTATATCATTATCCTGATTGAAACACTATGTGCTTATTATTTAACTTCTTTTATAGGAGGACAGAGCTGTATTCATCGTATAGTCAATAATCCATGTCATTAGGTATGAAGTATTGGAGGTTATTCCGATATTCATGGGATTGATTTAATAAATATACAGCCTATGATGAAAATTTATTCAATTTGAATTGACGAGACTACATTCAATAGGACCATTGTGAAAATATTTTGTTTTTATTAGACATGAGATTTAACGAGTTTAATTTCTACCCGGGCATCCTATAATAAATTGCATGTTATTTTGTACATAATGGACTTACAAATATATCCAATAATGGGGATGCATTAATGGTTCATGAACCTTCCAGTATATTCCTCTATATTCGTTTGATTTAATTCGTTATAATCACAAACCAGATAAACTCATGTCAGCGAAGAAAACTACAATTGACACAGCTCTTCCTTCGTAATTCATTTTGATTAATCGAATCAACTGTTTACAATGATTGAATTAAATTATACAAATGCAATTAACGCAGTTTTTCATGCATGCACATCGGGAAATTGAAAACAAGGAATACAGAGGAATAAACAGACTGATAATAATATGAATGTAAAATAGTGAGAATTGATCAGGAGCAGGAGGCATAGGTAATCATGCTGACCAGGTCAGCAGTTGTTTGGAACATGCGATGCTTCGCTCAAAACCGACAGCTTCGTGTAGACCAACACATGGGATGTGCACCGAGAAAATGAGGATGGGTGGAAGAAACCCACTGAAGATAGAGAGAAGGAGCTGGGGAATTCGCTCACCCGGAAAACGCGACACCGTCGGAAGATTGCACTATCGCGCACCTACTTGTTCCCACCATCCTCCAACTCGCACGTACTACTACCAATGTCTCCTTCATACATATATACAAATCTGTTTCACTCTTTCGCTCTTGCCCGCTTTTTTCGTCTACGACAATTCGTTTTCGTCTACATTGAGAGTTTTTTTCTTCATTTTTCTCTTCATTCCTCCTTACAGTGCTAACTCTTGTCTGTCCTGGCTGCCACTACCAATTCTGTGGTTACTTGTTTTGGATTTATCCAGCCGTTCCATTTCTTTCGCTTTTTTTAAAGTGCCAATAAAAAAAAATATCAATCAAGTTAAAATCAATTCCCAATTACAATGCAGAATTATCTTTTCCAATTTCCTGCTCAATTTTATGGAATCTATAGTTCACTAATTAGATCGCGACTGAACGGAAAGCACGGAATGTTAAAAAAAATTAAACTGTCCAACGATCCTTAGGGAGATATGTTTTATGAAGAATTGACTCTACTGTAACTCTTAGCTTAAAAATACTCCCCTTATTTCTACATAAAAAAGGAATAACATGTAATAGAACATGAGTCGTCTCAGGTACCATAGAAACAACATTGGTAAATGCCAAGTTACTGGAAAATACCCTCGGGCAGTTTCTAGTTCCGGAAACTTGCGAGTCTCCAGTGCTTGTAGTTTCGTGGAATGAATCTGTGATTCGATATCTCTGTATCTTAGTAACCAATATATACGTACAATAGTGAAATCAGGTTTATTATGAATCTTCATCGATGTAGACATTTACAGGCTATATTCTACCGTGTAAAGGTGAAAGCAGAGCTAATTGAAAGATTCATAATTCAGATATTCGCAGAAAAAATATGTGTATTAACTGGGAAGATGGAAAATCATCATAGGAAGGTCTCGCAATTCGGTAAATATTATGAAAGGAATGGTGCATCAGAAAATGCATGGTAGCTGTCTCAGGAAGGAGCTTCTCGTGAGTTGTCGGTACATAGAATTCAAAACCACACGAATTGTGATCTTCCCTCCATAGACAACTATGATTCCTCTCGCTTCTAGTCTGAAACACCACAATGTACAGTACGTAAATGAGAGAGGACTTGCAGTTCTGCAAGGAAGTTTCTGGATCAGGGAGGCGATCTCACGGAAATAGCGAGAGTGGTTGACTCTCATCTCTCCATTGTTCTATCTCTCTCTGACTTTTGGTTGGGTAGGAACTCCCCACAAATCAATGGTGTCCAAAGTTTAACCCTGCTATAGAAAGGAGGGGGTACACCAAACGCGTTACGCGGTAGCGTGTAATTAACCCTTAACCTCGTGCACCTCGACGATTCTCGAAAGGTATTTTAACCTCACAATATATCTATATATAAGTGAGCCTGGTGGCTGGTGCTGTTAACCACGAAATCGTGACAAATCGCCTTACTCCGATTTCTACTGAGAACTCCATGCTGGTTGTGCCCATATCTATCGTGAGATTAACTCTGCCACACAATATTCTACGTTGAAAATTTTTATCGGCCAGTTCAGGGATATTGAAATTCAATTTCTACCTATTGTATAATCCTTTGTGTGCTATATGAATTGACAAATGGTAACTATTAATTGTAATGCTTTCATTCCGTTGCTTATTTAAGTAAAATATTTGGATTCAGTCATCAAGAGGTATCTGTAATTACATTTTGGTGATAATATTCACACAGAAAGCGTATAATAAATATTAGATTTAATGGTATATCATGACAGATCCCTCATTCAATCCAGCATTCAAACACTGTCGGTATAATAAATAATGTAATCCATGTATGTCCAGTAGAATGAACATTCCGTAAGATTTATGTTGAATTTAAAGAAGAGGATGGAAAATTACCGGAATACGGCAATTCAACTGGATATGTTTTTGTCGCGACGCAGTTGTCGAGATGCTTCATGTATGTGAGAGAGATCCCCAGAATGAAAAAATAAAAAAGATGAGGTTAAATGGAGAGCGTTGCCTTAAACCGGAACTTTATCACGCTAGCTATGCCACGGAGCTGCGGTCAAGCGGTCTAGTTTCCCTGTTGGATGTTTCAGAGAACAGGAGAGAATGAGAGAGAAGGAGGGGCAGTGTGGGTGGAAAAGAATACCCCAGTGGTGCAAAATATTCGAGCAATTTGGTGACACTGCCAAGCGTCCACCAGGGTTCTTTTTATCCGGGTGTTAGCCGGCTTAGTTTTATCGTGGGCACATTATCCGCCTTCGTCCCACTACACCTTCTGTCTTTTCCCCTCTGGTTCACAGTGTTGGTACGTCTACCATCACTAACACTGTCCCAGGGTCCGATGGTTCAGCTCTTACCTATTCTGGATTAATGCCAGTAGCCCCAGACATTCCCCTTTCGTCCCATCTAACCGTTTCCATCTCTGGAAACCCTCTACCTAGCATTACTAGATTCTGGGCAATGGTACCACTACCATTACCACCTTAACCATATACTACATCCACCCTGGCCTCGGTGAAAGCCCGTTTTACGATTCCAGTTGCGAATCCTTGGGGCGTTACGGATGCAAAGCTTTACTTTTGTCCTATCCTTCTCTTTTTAGTACTCTCTGAAAGAACTTCACTGAATACACAACTATTTTGTTTGATCCATTCACGAATAACATTACCGTGATATTCAATGGAAGAATCAACTATTATCGTTTTTATAATGCCGGTAATTTCTCCAAGGCGGAAATAATTTTTGTCATATTATTTTTGAGCAATAAAAACTCAACAGAAATAACCTGGGACAAGAGATTAATTCTAGATGTAACCAATTCACCAAGTACTATTCACTTATCTTTTCTCGTAATATCGTGGTCTTTCCTTAATTGGCTGAGCTTTTCTTTTCAACTGGTAAGGGGTTCATAAGGTGGATGTAGAAGTCGGGCTGTTGCACACAAGAGTTTCTGTACCCGTGACCCAAAGCGAAGGTCGTAAAGATAAAGAACTATCGCGATGCGTCATCGTACTCGTTGCTAGATATATCCGGATTACAAATCTCGTGGAGGCACTTTCTCATAGAATGTGCACGCTAGGATAGTTTCAGGATGACTTGTCACGCATCATGAAGATGTAGTACCCTAAAATTGTTTCTGACAATTTCATCCACTATATCAAGCTCAATCATACATTTCCATATTATTTAAATATTTGATGAATTCTATGGGAATATTTCAAATATTGCTAACAGAATGAGAATGTAAATTATCGTTCGAGTTCCATTTCTATTGTTTTGTTCATACGTATAATTGAATAGAAAAAACTTAAAATTCCATAATCCAGAGCTGCTCAGCGTTATGAAATAATTTTACAAAGTACATTCTCCATTGGAACTATGCCCGGCATTACTGAACTCATTATGTATTTTATAAATAATTCCACAGTAAAAGGTTCCACAGAATGTTAATGTTTTTCAACGAAAATCTGTGCATGTGTGCCCTACAGCAGCATTGGTAAGTAGGTTACGTATAGAATTCGGTAGTTTATGTGGTTTTCATATTTAGTGAATATTTTCCCATGTATAGTCGCCACGAATGAAATAATTGAACAGATTTTTTAAATTTCAAAAAAAAAAATATTAATCCATTCTGGATTATTCATCAGTTTATCCCCATCCTCATTCTATTCATTAATTTTTTTTCTATGAGAAATGGATGAAGTTTATCCCAAAAAGCTTCGCAACTCAATATTACAAATTTCATATACATGAATAGCAAAAGTCACGATTATTGAGCGGCAGTCATCGCAACAGTTTACTGGCGCATTGCGTTGGTACTACGGTTATGGCCGGCTAAAATTGTTTTACTGAATTAAAATTCCTCGTTTCCGCGCGGGAACCGAGTGGCACGTGAGAGGGTGAGAAAAGCGGGGAATATAACTGGTCGCTCTACTTGTTCGCGCTTGAACCTTTAGTAAACGTGCTTAACACGTGAGTTTCACGACCTTTGGTAACGGAAATGTGCCTTGAAATAGAATCCCAATACTGAGATATATTTGGAATCTACTTGTGAATAAATACAAGCTTTTCTCTTGAGTTTTCAAACCACTGAGGCTGAACATTATATCCCGGGGAAGAAAAATTAGTTACTGGGCGATCACTCAGAGATTACCAAATGCTCACCTGCAAATCTCTGAGTGATCACCGAAAAATCTCCCATTAATCCCTTTTTCAGAATTAATGCGAACATTTGGCAAACTTCAAGGAAATTTTTTTTCGAAGGAAATTTGTTGGTTATTAATGGGAGCTAATTTGAAGATTCTTTGGTGATCACTCAGAAATTTCCAGACGAGTGTTTGGTAATCTCCAAGTGTTTTCCCAGTAACTAATTTTTCTACCTGGGCAGGCTTGGAAAAAGAGCTGGTGGAATACTTTTTTGCGGATGCAAAAGAATAACAGGAAAATATTGTGTAAACTTGCTGACGCTCTTTCCATAGGAGCTAGCATGGTGAATGAAAAAATCTCGTGCACGTCAAAATGGTTTTTGCATTGGAACATTCTCGGAATACGTCGAAAATCTGTAACAGCTTTTTCTCATCGGTAAACGATACCACTCGGAAATATAGAATGGAAAAAAAATAAACTAAAAAGAGAAAAAACAACTAGCAACGTACCTTTGTGCGCAGCTGGGCACTGCGAATGGTACTAGGAAGAAAAAACGTAAAATTGGTGAAATTTCGCCATTTTAAAAAGTTGATGTAACAAAGTGCATTTTAATATCGCTCAACTATTGTGAAAGCCTTTTCCGCGATGTTGAATAGTTGACGCTAAAAGATTTCCCCAGTATTGTATTTACTTCAGTGCATTGTCCGTAGGTCCTCACCTATGAACAACAGTTGTCCATTAAATCATCCCGATAATAACTCAATTGCAAGAAATTTTTCCATCCCATAATAATTCGTCAGTATAGAGCTGTACGAGTAAATGCTCTAAAAGTCGTAATCACCTCCAATGACATAATCTTTAAAGATTATCAACAAGAGAGATTCAACAATATTTCCGCGTATATAAAATGCATTAAGTATTTTTTCCGTATCAGACGCGCTAATTGCACCGAATATATCGATGAATATTTCAGTTTCTCATGGGCTACAGCTCACAACGTATGTGCCACGCAATGCCAAGAGAGCCATACGAAATATAACAACCAATACATGTGCCCACGTTGCAACTACCGTGGTATCGTACACGTGAGTCCCCACTGTATGCTAAATATGTTTATTCATGCCGTTATTTATTAGTACGTACAATTAGCATTAATTAGCACAATCTGGCACAGCGAATATGGTGTGAGCAAGGTTTGATGGCAGAAGAGGAGTGCGGAGAGAACAGAGGGAGCTATGTTTTAGCGGTGAGAGCGAGTTCGCGTCCCTTCGCGGTTTGGTCCAAGTGGAATGGGTAGAGTTTTGGTCTGACCGCGACGACATGGCGTTCTCTATAATACTGATAAGTTTCACCGAAAAAATATGGCATCACTGTAGAAATTTTGATTCTGCGTGCTCAACAACAATTCACGATAATATATTCACAGTTGAGATACCCTAAATCTCGGTTGCGTTCAAGCAGACGTAGCCGCACTTCTGTCACGATTTCGATCCATTTCGTTGAATACCGAGGAATCATTGAAATGGTATTCCTCGGAGCCCATGAACATTAGCATAAATTCGATGGTGGTGCTTAAGGCTTCATGAAGGTTCGGGAGTTCCTTTCTTCTCTTTACAAGACCTCAGTCATGAATCTCTTTCTCCATGTATTTGTTATATATACATACATATATCAATTACAACGCTTCCCGCTCTTCTCATTAAATTGTACTCTTTGTCTCATTCCCTTTTAACTAGTCTATTGCATACAATGTGACGGGTTCAAACTCAACCGACAATAATAGCGTCTACGGAAATGTCGAAGCATACGCGATAATTCCATAGCATGATGGTTATATTGAACTAGAAACAATGGTACTGCCAAAGAGGTCTCAGCTTCGTTAGTCAGGAACCGAACCTTTCGGAGGGTGATTAATTATACTGGAATTTCAGAAACCACTCGATCGTTATAACTATATTGACGTTAAGTACACCGGAAATAATACAAGAATAATGCTATTAGTGAGATTGAGATGAATTTAATCATCTGAAATTCCGATTGTAGAAGGAAGATTCATAAAGACATAATATATGATGTATCTGAAGTTTGCTTCTTACTCGTGGGTAATACACTCATACTATTCACGTAGAGGGGTGATAGCAGTGAGCTAGCAAGCTACATTTATGGCTGACGTAATCTTTTGTAACGTATCGCCAAGGAGAGTGGTCAATGGGGTCTCTATGTGGCTCTAGTCGCCAGAGAGTTTTATTAGTCTTGCTGTTTTTGTCAAGTTGGAAATAAAGAAAGGAGTGTCCACCTCTTGGGTTTTGGCTTCTTTCTTTTATTTTCTTATTCCCTCGATTCCTCGTGATATTTTATCCACCAGCATACACTCATGAAAAAGGAAGCGAAGAGTTAGAGTTACCACTCGGGTCCATGAGCGTTCGAAAACGCCCCAACCAGGAATTGCTATTTTCCGGTTCTCTCCTTTAGCTGGCTGGTGCTATTTTACTCCCTTAATCCCAATGCCATGAATTAGCTCCGCAGCAGGAAGTTCAATACTTTTGGCTCAACTGTGCTTGTGTATAGTTGCCGTGAGCGTTTGTCCACGTTTGTATATCTAGGACGTACGAGGGCTTGAAACGAGAAGCCCTACTTGCAACACCATTTGCATAATCAGATGGACGTTGTAGCTTTGACAATGACAGAGAGCAAATTCGTCAAATGCTTTCCTTTTTAGATTGTTCCGTCGGGTTCTCGCGATAATCAAAGGGAAAAAGTTCACGTTTTCTTTGACCATTCGAATATGGTAAAAAGTTCAAATAGCTAGACATTTTCAGACTAAGAATGATTACGCCATCGTGTTCCATTGCCATTTGTGTTGGCATTAAATTCCATTCAGGTGGTAGAGAGACTGAAAATCAATCTACCCGAGAACAATAACCTCGACAAATGGCGCGTGGTATCAGGAATTTTGAATTTCATCTTGCTCTTATTCCTTTTTTGTTCAGCGATCCACTCAATACTCGAATTGGACTTTGGAAAATTTTGATTGAGGAGTAACAATTAGTTTCAGTTATGAGATTGAATGAATAAGCTGATAGATCAAACTATACTGATTTTATCAGTAAATCCACTCGTGACTACATAATGAGTACTACTAGTTATTGTGTACTGAATGAGGATAAGCATTGTGAAATTGCACTAAACAATTCTCTAGATCACTAATTCATATGAGTCAATCACAAAACAAGATAATATATTCTATGTGAAATATGGAATTCGATATGATTCAGGCTAGAGTAAATCTTTTGAGATTATGGAATAACTAAATTTCCATCCAGCCATTATTTATTCACACCAATTATTTCATTTACAATACACTTTAGTAATGAAACATGATTTGATATTTGCATTCACTTGCTGAACAAATTTCACAGAAAGGAAATTCATTAACCATTTTGACAGTCAGGATAAACCAGAATGGATAGTTCGGTAATTCAATCACTGCGAGATATTTTCAATGCCAAAATTGATTCTATTCATTCCATCCGCTCATGTTTAAAACAGCTTTCCGATTTGAATGCCACAAACTCTGTTTGTGAATCCTGACTGGCGTTTTTTTCTCTTCCTTTGGAATACAGAGAAGAAGAAAAAACGACAAGGTAGAGAAATAAAGAACAAAGCTATTGAGGATTTAGATGAAAAGTTCTTTTGAAAACTGAGATTCTGTAGAAGGCTATCTTACATCATGAAGCTTGTTCAGTTTAAAGAACGAATAATGTACCGACATATCAACGAATGATCGCATTTTAGGTCGGATAGAGGAAAGAGAGAAAAAGCATGAAGCCATACGCACGGTAAACCTCTTCAAGGATCACAACTTTGTTTGAAGGATCGATTAGGCGTCTATCGTTGAATATAAAACCGAAGGCATCACTCAAATGTCGAACTGGCCAATATTATGGGAATTGATTTGTCCCTGAGGTAGGGGTATGAGTTATTAAATTACAGTGAATCCATCACTTCCAGACAACAGATGAAGATACTCAAATTATGTTATCATATAATTCTCGAAAATAGTCTTCTTTCTCATCTTATGTGATATTGGGAGATATTTTAATAGTTTTCCAAGCCTCGTAGTGTTTAGCAATGAATAAAAAAATCGCTTCCAAACCAGTTTTTCTTTCAATCACAAAAACCACATTGCTAAATTATCACTAACCTTCCACGAGGGATAGAACGAGCGTAACGACGTGAAGTGCTATGACGATATTGTGAATCGGCGACATCCATCTAGAACTTGTCACACCACGAATAACAACAACACTTCGCTCCGAAATCTCGGTGCGGACTGACATGAACGAGGTATCACACGGGGGTTGAAACCCTCATGCCCACGCGCTTCACTTTCAACCGAATTTCTCCCACTCCAGCAGTGTTTCAGTAGTACCAGCCGTGCCGCACTCACAAACTCCTTCCATTCGCATGCGCTTAAAAGACACGATTGTATGTATTTCACGTGTCCTCCGCCATCACCAGCGTCGTAGTCACCGCCTTTTTATGTACTGATACATACTGAAACGAGTGACCTGCACGAATAGCGAAGAATAGTTTTCATTTAGCATACAGATCTTAGAGAATAATCAATGAGATTTTTTTTTTCATTACACTGAGTAAAGTCAACAAGCGTACAAGGGTGTAGGGGGAACTAGTGATTCTACCATTGATTCCGGACATAGGCGTAGGACTTCGATACCATAATATCGTCGTTCTAGAGTCAAAAATGTATATTTTGTATATGTCTGTCAATTTCGAATTTCCATGTACAATTATATAATTTTTCCATTCACGAGTGATGAAAACATTGATTCAAGTGATCTACCATCTATTCAATAGCAGACTGTTGAGATAAGGGCAATCGATTTTTTCCACACTCATACTCATTTTTGAAACTCATGAGGATTTCCTCTGGATGTTTTATTATTGAGAAAAAATTCAATTCAAACTCTCTGCAGGTTTTTTTCATTTCAACACATCTCACTTGAATAAAAAATAATAATGATAAATCATTGGTTATTGCGTTGCTCGAAATACCGTTGTTTGCAGTTACTATATAAAAGAGGATATGGCTGAGCGGGACAAATTTCACAAACAAAAAAAAATAATACAAAAAAAAAATGATACGGACATGAGAGAGAGGGAAGAGTATAAGAAATACGCAAAATGAATACTCGTAAAATTCGATAATCGATGCAAAGAAGCAGGCATAGAAATAGCGTAGAGCTTCACTGCAGATGCACATCGTGAATAATACCTGCGGAAATAATAATGGCCCTTCCGCGAAAGAGGATAGAACGCGCTCGAAATATCTCGTAGGAAATTGCGCGAAGTATTTCTTGAGATAAAGCGTCCTAGCATTCTGTTTTTATGGGGAGAATCCTCGACGACAGCTTGTTGAAGATTCTCATCGTTGAGATTTTTTTTCTCTCCCACCGCGTCGCCCCAAGCTTTCATTCTTTTTTCTTCCCCATATCTGTATGTGATGGTTCAAAAAATCGATGCGCAGTATACAATTCGAGCTATATCTATACTTATATACATAGAGATGCTTTTCGGGAGCTGTGCTCGTTTGCGGCGGATCGACACAACGGGACATACGTGATCGGAATCTGTCAGATCATCCAGAATAATGCCAAAGGAGCACCAGGGTTCCAGTATCGTTTCGATTATATGGCGAGTCATTCCTCTCGCTCCTCCCCTAGTGTATGTCATACCTTGAAACTTGGAATTTTAGAGAATCAGAAACTTGTAGAGTTATCTGTCGGAATACTCTTTTCAATCTTTTACCAAAGTAGCATTTCCATTTCTCTAGTGGAATGTATTGTGGATGTTTTCTCTCTGTAAAGTAATTATCCAGGGATATTTCGCTTGAGTAGCTTATAAATGAATGATACGCGTTAATTTTTTTAAATTTTGCCTGACTACTTTGGTTCATGAATCTTGTAAAATATTTACAAATATTAAATTATTACCGTAAAGACAATAACAGGGAGAGGTTTGTTCGTATGTGGTAATTAATGAGAAACGATCTACCCCAGGACAGCCTCTAATTCTCATAGAAAGTGAGAATAAACGAGTCAAGGAATACGCTTACCTCTTGTATTTAAGTTTGGGGGAAAATACAGAGGAAAAGAAGCACGTAGAGAGCCGTTAAGCGTGAACCCCGGAACATACACAGGGGACGAAATAAAACGGCGTTACGAGGCAAATCAGTTTTCATTTCACTCCCTCTATAACTAAGAAGAACGGTCAAATATACATATATTCAGTACGAGAGGGAAAAACAGCGGAATGATACTGAAGGCTCGGAAATATATAATTCGAAAAAAAAATTTACATGGGAATATCTCTTGAGCAATCTAATGAAAATCTTTCATTAGGGATGTTAGTTTACTTGAGGAATGGCTTCGACCCAAATAGCTAAATAAGCTCCACAACAAAAATCACGGTTGGAGTTTATCGATTTTCACCAGTTAATATTTTCAGCTGGATGATTAAAATTTTTCCCTCTCCAATATCTTCTGTTTCCCAACTCCCCTATCTGAGCGTTGGAAATATCACTTGGAAGTGTACAATCCCGATCACGATTTGCTATCTTGGGAATTGCCTCATTTTTTTTTTAATTTCCTCGTCTCATTTTGCTAAATTAGGTTCGTGATTCGTGGGTGGAACATACAGCACCACAGAATCCATACGCGGTTGCTGATTTATATGAAGGGCGCAAAAAAAAACTTTGCTGAAGCGGTGTGACCACACCATGTGAAATTCAGACAAACAAGTAATGCCAATTTTCGCAAATAATATGATCGATGATGAGTATTGAAATTCTGAATGTAATCATCAAGAGTATTTTAAATCAATTGATAATGATACTTCGTTCCCTAAGTTTTCTTCGGAAATAGCTTAACAACGATGAAAAGAATCAGAAAAGGACAACTCCTCACCAACACATAACGAAATCAATGGAGTACTCTCATTTTTTTCTCGAAACATAATTTGGCAAGCAACATATTTGGCAACGAAAGAGATTTCAAGTGGTACTCATCTATAGGTAGTTCGATGCTGTACACGGTGGAGATGTCTTTTGGCTTGTTGCTACACTCATGAATGTGTAGTTCGTCGCTGAAACGAGACATTTCAATGCTATAACACAGATATTACGTAACGTAACATGGTCGTTTGGAAAGATGGTCGAAGTACCGCACACGAATGAGCTCAGAGAAAGTTTCTCGCTGGCGCTGGCAAACCTCTATTTCCACGTGACTCATCTCCACACTAGGTACTCTAACTCCATGAATCGCGCCATAAGACTAGTATAAACCGCGGGCCTTCCACCAATCCTCCTCAACTCCACGGTTGTTCATCAACTTCTACAGTCTACCTCAACACAATTACATATATCTCAAATTTCTCTTTACTTTGTTCCGATAGACTACATATGTACATTATCTCCTTTGTTTCTCCTATATCATTTACTATCAGTAATTTTCATCGATTAACTCTTTCTCCCTATCTCATTCCCTCTTACCAGGCAAGTTTCGTCGCTACGTCATTAAAGACGGACAAAATGTATATACATGATGTATTACTGTATGTACTACTATACCAGTGTGTAGAATTGAGGCAATCGCTAAAAAGTTTCACCGCTATGTGACTGGCGAAACGTTATCGTATGTTAGTGGCAGTTGAGAATTAGTAAGGGCAATGCTCGTACGATGATGAGGTTTCGAAAGCTCGCAGTAGGGTTCATTTCATTCTTGAAATATATTGAAAATTCTAAAGTTTGAAAATCTCAACTTTTTCAAATTATCAAAATGTAGAAAAAAGATTCGATTCCACAAGTTTTAAGAAAGTTAAATTTTCTGATTTTTTAATACTAGAAGGCAATGGAATGGCCTGAATAAAGTAAACGCGATACACATTAACAGAGACCTAAATTAAAAATAAATACTCGCGTGTCTTTCCCATTGGGCAGTAACTCTTTTAGGGTGGCCAATGAGGCGAGTGAGTACGCTGAAAGCGTGAAATTGCACAGCAAGCCGCGACCGTTTCCGCGCAAAAGGGTCGCACGAACAGCTCCAGCTATTCTCAGAGTTTTTTTTTTGGAATCAGTGGGCAATCATGTCGAGAGACACGAGCCTTTTCAATCTTCTATCCAAAACTCTCTCATTCTTTCCTCGCGTACTGGATTTCTCTTATTTGCCACAGAATTTGCATCGGAAATAGTCTACCGCTGGGCTACAGAGAAAGCGAAGAATTTCCAGGTTTTCGCTCTACTGAGGATAACCTAAAGTTCGTTTCAAGTCTTCTGCGTCGCTTTTTCTCCTGGCATCTCCATGTTTTTCCTCTGAGGAGAGACACGGTAATTCAATTTTCAACGAACGCGAAAACGGGCCGCAAAGGAAGAATGTGAAATTTTCGCTGAAGGGAAGGATTTACGGTTTTAACTTTTTTTTTACTTCAAGACTGTATGTAATGGATTTGCATTGACAGAGTCTTTTCAGTATGAAAAAAAAACAATTTTGCTATTGTTTGTGTTCCAACTTGGATGGATTATATTGAATTTTGCAGGAAATTTTCTATGAATTTTTTCAGAAAACCTATGGAATACCAAGACGCGGAGAATAAGGGGAGTGAAATTGTGACATACCCTTTTGTACAAACCATCTCACTGAGTGGATTGTGAACAAAAATCTAATTAGTAATAGGAACGCGCAAGTTCAAAGGCCCTTGAGCAACAGCCACAGTGGAGTATCGTAATTCATATCAACGCAAGATTTTGGGTTAGCGCGATGAATGCTTCTAACCCGCTAGCTTGACCACATTGCCATTATTCTAGTGCATTGCTTTGACGTTTCTATCCTAGTCTCGGATAAATTGGTTTCAGGGAGCATCGTACAAGAAAACCAGCAAATTTGCCAAAGGCTATGAAACAGTGAATACATGCGCTGAATTCAACTGAGAGTTAAGTTTTTCAGAGTTACTCAAATAGATGGTTATAAACGAGAATAGCATTTCCCAAGAATAATTTCCCATTTCTTCCCAATTTAATTCATCTTCATTTTCATTCAAAAAACGATTTCCCACTTTTCCAATAAAATTATTCCAGTTCTCAGCCAAGTCAGGTGAGTGACTCATGGAAATATATGTGAAACACTGGCTTTTGCGTGTCTTGATTCTTGAACCCAGTAATAAATGGAGAAGACGAGTAGACGTACGACCACCTCAAGCCAATCTCTCTGATTCTACCATTGTTGGTTGGATATAGACGACAATGGTGCAAAGCTAATACGAGACTTGAGCAGAGAGAGCCAGCTTGGCTGGTTCCATTTAGTTTTAACGAGGCGACAAAGGCACCACTCGGACATCACAAGGTGATATCATGGGTGTTTCTTGTCCAAGAACATCGTGAGGCTAATGTTAACGATAGTGTAACCAGTACTCAAGGATTGAAATAGCTAAAGTTGAGATACAAGGCACATTGTTTGCAGCAGCTTGAATTATGAAATTATTGCGACTTCGAGAATTACTTCAGATGAGATAAAATCGATTTGAGGAAATTATTCAGTCAAATCAAATTATATTCTGAATAGTTGTTTATGAGATCAACCTGATGAATATTATTCTGTAGATAATTATTAAATATTTCGAGGAATTCTACGCATTTCAAAAGATGTTGTGGATTAATGGAAAGCATTTCTCGGCATACCAGTTATTCGCGGCATCTTCTCTTGAATCTCCATCGTTGAATAACGTAATTCTCAACATGGAGTCATCGTACGCCCCACGGAAATTAATTGCACTAGTTTATAATCGGCTTTCACTAACCATTGTGATCCGGGCATTGTTCCAATATACCCAGATATAGTTCAGTACTTTTAATAACGCCCATAATTAGCTGGACTTTTATATTCATTATACGAAATCTCCATCATAAAATTGATTAAAATGATCAAAATATGGAAAAGAATCGATAAATGGTTCTACATAAGTACATCATCAAACTGTATTGTAGATAAAAAAGTAAACGTCAATTGAATTCGTGCTCCATTACAAATCCGACAGGATAGTCATGAATAACTTCGTTCCAAAGAAGGATTTCCCTTTCGAGTTTCAAGAATACACAGTCTTTCGTTAAAAATGTATTCACGTGTCTGAAAACGACACAATACTGTATTCTATCTATTCTCATTAGAATATGAAATTAATTATATTGTCTTTGAGTGTATGGGTATATTGAATTTTAGGCAACGAAAAATGACGAAAATAGAAATATAAAAGATCAAAAGTATCATCATATTGATGTACTTAACTTATATTCCATAACTTGGAGAGTATTTATCTTCTGAAAGCTACTTTATGAAGTATATTTCGAAGGAACGTGTATTCACCGAAGGTGAAAGTGCCAGGATTTGCTGCACTCTGGTACGAAGACAAGCTGAAGATATGAGATGCAGAAATTTTAAAATTTCAAGAAGGGCATGTGTCCACAAGAATGTGCGTGCAGATCCTGAAGACTGAGATTCCAGCAGTAGACGAGGAGAGGGATATTCCCATTGATTTGTCTTCTGCTTTGAAAAAAATTTAATCACAATGAAATGATATAATATAACTGATCGAACATATAGGGATAGATGATATGTTGGCAACTGTCCGGATCCCAGTCCATTAGCCTGACAGATGTAACAGTGGATACGGGGTACGTCGCTTTGCAAATTACGACATGACCACCTGGAGGACTGTGATAGACAGGTTTGCGCGTGGCTGAACGAGATAACTCGAGTGGGCAATTAGTCCCTGTAAACTATTCCGCAAACGTTTCTGAGCCCTCAATAACTGACTATCTTCAAATCGAGGGCCCTCGTAAACTTTCATCTTTCACTTTGAAAATTATAAAATTAAATTTAAGATTTTATAAAATGATTTTATTAAATATAATGAATAAGAAGGACATTATCTTTTACGAGGTCAACAGAAATAAATTTAATGCATACTGTGAAAGCAAAGCGAATTATATTCTCAGCGTTTATGCGTGTAGGTTTTAGGTAGAATTTCAGCATAAATAAGAGTCATATCCTATTTAGGTTGAGTACGTGGCCACTGAAAGTGCATTTTATCTCTGAAAAATTTTAGATTTACACTGACGTTGATATGACAGAGACGACAATTATTATGTACACACCAAAATGCTGAAAATCACAAATGTTCTATTTAGCACAATATAAGATAGATGGTGGTTCATTTAATTTATTATTATATGAACAATAATAATATATGAAGAAATTTCAATAGAACCGAAATAATTTTTTTTTGCAAAAAAAAGGATTGACAGAAATGTGACTAAATTGTGACGTTTACATCACAAATCTCTCACAAACATTGTATAAACGTTGTAATTTTAATTAACTTAAGGGCTCAAAAGAAAGAGAGAGTGCTTAAGAATATTATTGTTTCTATTCTAATTCGTGTTTTCGTGTTATCTATTAGTGTGTAAGAATAGAATCCACAGCGAGATAAGAGGCCATAGGTAGAAAGCTGGACGCCAGTGAGAATACCCCAAAACGCGGTGAACCTAAATCAGAGATTTGGTCGTACATGGGCAAGAGAGTAATGGTAAAAGTACATTCGAGGAAGAGAAACTGTGGAAGAGGTAGTATGAGTTGAAGTACGATGAGATAGAACGCGGCCAAACGTATAACCGTGAATACCGACGACGCCGACATAACGTGTGTTACACAATTCTATACGAACCCTCAACAAGCCTTGGGAATAGCGCCCGCAATGCGGCTAAACAACCGCTGGCCCGAGAACCGCGAGCTTACCTCGGGGAACCCATTGTTTCGGCATGATTTACGTGAGAGATTTCAATTTGGCGCGTAAACAGAGACAGTGGAAGAATCGTGTGGCTTTAAGACTGGACGCTCTGAGCAAATCTAATATTCCACATTAGCTAAGTCATATTTTCATGCTGCACTACAAATATATTGATGCACGAAAACGATGAAAATAGTAGAAAGTATATCTCTGGAATGAAACAATTACATATTGTGTAGGGGAAGGTGAGGTAAAATGGACATTCGAATTGAACGGTTCGAGATAGAGATTTTCTGATGATTCCATTGGAAAGCTGAGGAAATTTTAGTAAAAATGCATGTGTCAAAATTAATTTTTT